>LDEV01001159.1:349-27078 GCA_001014755.1 Blastomyces silverae | reverse complement strand
CCCCCTTCTCTGTCGGCGCAATTCTTGCCTCACCATCTCCTTTGGCTGTTCGTGCCTGTCAAGGACTCATCATCTCTAATTTTATTTGTATTTGTATTTTTTTGATGAGCTGGCAAGTCTTTGCTGGGTTCGTCGAATTGGTTGGCCGCTGCCCAACCATCAGGTTCATTCAGCAGCCTGTCTCATTTAAATCCAAGTGCTCGTGTGGTTGATACTACACTATACACCCCCTTTTTGACAGCGCGTGGAGGGAGCTCGCAAGCCCCATTCCGAGCTATTCAAGCACGTCCATGACAACCCAGGCTTTGGTGCATTCGGAAAAGCCCCTCTCATAGCTCCATTTTCCCTCAAGTTGGAGGGGTCTGTCTGGCTTGCTGTCCACCGGCTAGTCCATTTACAAATCCCCGTCATTTAACATGCCCTTTTGGGAGAGCTGCTTTTTATTCCTGTCGCCGGCGCGCATAGGTTAACCCTGGTTAGGCGTCTAGTTCCTGAAGGTCAACTCGGAATCTAGTGGAAAAGCGCCAGGCAGCGGGCCGTTCCATCAGCCTCTCCTCCCAGGATCAATGGGCTCTCTCCATGTCATGTCACTCCAAGCTGGCTCGATGGTTGCCAGAGGTGGTGTGTGGGAAGGAGAAATGTGGACGTTAACGATACACACCCGTCACCTTGACTCAATCCTGCATAAGACTATCCTATTTGGACTGGCTGGTTAGGCTCCGACACGCTTCTTGCAGTAAATAATGAACTTTATAGAAGTTCATTGATGTGGCTTACCATCCCTCCTCTCCACCCCCCCCATTCCTTTATATTAGAGCTATCAGTCCTCCTCGATTTCCGGGTTTTTTACCTTTCGAAATACTAAAAAAAAAAGAAGGTTTTCTTTCTCTTGGTGTTTAGAAAATACTTTTTTATTCCCTCGCTTCAAATATATTATAATATATTTGTTTCCTCTTCAAATTGGTTTACATTTTGCCTTCTTCTTGTTACTTGTTTATTCAACCACTCAAACCTCACGGATACCATTACCGTCGCTATCTAGCTCATCGCCAACAAAATTTCCCTATTACATTTTTTACCCTCTTTCAGAAAGAAGAGTTCAATAATGGCTAGCCTCACCACCGCCAATACTGCTCCCCGCACCAATGGCGTTCAACGTATTACATGGCAGGAGAAGCTTCAAGGTCCGACCATGTCCTTGACAATTGAAACCCTCCCGCATTATTCAAGTACTAAAAGTCCCCCGAAGAACACTGCAGGATAACCCAAATGCAGGCTCCAGTTTTCAACCTTATGTCCGACCGTCGAGGTAGTTCCCCTATCATTTTTTGCCTCTCGCTTTCTTTTGTCCTGGAAAGAACAGAATTGCCCAACATCTTGAGCTCGCCCACCTCTCCGACATAGATGTTGTGCGGAACATATATTCAATATCATCTCCCCAATTTCTCGTTCCAATAAAATGAGAAATATAAGGAGAGAGGAAAGATAAAGAAAAAGAAGAAGAAAAAGAAAAAGAACAAGAAAAATAAATCTATGCTGCATCTCTAAACAAGTCAAGGCCAGCTACTGACCCATTCATTTCTACATCTCTCTTCTCCTCAGGCGGCCGCACCGCATGGTCTAGCACCGTCACAATTCAGGGCTCAATCTTTGCCGCCCGCTATTTCTACGACGGCCAGAATACCAACAACGCCAAAGAGGACGCTGCAGAAGTCGCTCTCACGGCCCTACGCTCCCAGGCCGCTCCCTCCACCTCTTCATTCGCGGGGCAGTTGTACGCACAGAATCAAGCTGCCAATTCGCACGCCCGATGGAACTAACCAGGAGACGTAGTAGTACTCGTTTGCCGCTATTTGCTTTTGGCTCGCAATGGAGCACGAAGTTCTAGTGCTCCGGGTCGTTTGCAAAAAAATTCGTACGCTTTTTTTGGAGGATTGGAGGATTATTTTGGGTTAACTATACATATTCTCGTTCATCTTGCGCTTACATGCCATGCCCCCGTTTGATTCGCTCCAGGTTTCCCTTTCCTTTTCCTACCCGCAGTATTGGAACCCCCCCCTTTTCCATATCTATATCCAGTTTTAAACCTATTTTTCTTTTTCTTCTCAGGCTTGCCTCATGCTCACTAAATTCGATTCTGATACACCTTACTGCCCGAAGCCTACCATGTATTTTTTACAGGCTAAATTTTGTTCTGACTTCTGCCTTCTTTCCATCCATATGCACACACTGGCAACACCGTTTTTACCGTTTTTCTTTTAGTTTGCCGCTCCTATACCCCTCACTTATTTTATTTCATTTCATATTTTCAATGTTCAGCTTTAAACAAAGACAAAGTACCATGTATGTACGTTGAAAATGGGATGTATTTTGTTTTATGAAATCAGTAACTAAAGCTCCGTTCTTAGCCCACCCCCCCCCCTCCCCAGCAATGTTCGGCCTCTTGTCCCGTCGTCAATTTCTTCGTTTAACTACTAACTAGTTAGTTACTCTTCAATTTTTTTTTTTACTAAAGCGATCAACTTACTCGCCCAATATCAGTATCAGAAACCCAGAGATGAAATCCTTACTACACTACCAGCAGCGAAATGGCGAGTAAGATATCTATCTATATAGGATGGGCGTGAAAAACTGACCCAAGAGCTGTCCTCTTTCTATCTAGTCATTAACTACGGAGTACATTTTCCCCGATCTTCAAATGATCCTGGGCCACTTTCTTTCTTTCTGCGCATCCAGATTTGGATCCCAACACCGTACAACATTCTTGACATGCAGGCAGTGAAACGGAAAGCATCAGTTTGATTCTACCTATGGATGCAATGTTATCGAAGGGGTTCTCATATATGCATATTTCACCACCTCTAAATTTCTGTCGGGGTTTTTTTTTTTTTTTTGGGTTTTCTCCGTCCCATAACTACCTAATAAGAAAGAAAGCCCCTTTCGTCCCTCTGCACTGAGGCGCTTTTTTGGCTTTTTTTCATAGAACCCTTCTATTTCCCGCGCTTCGAAGCAATTGTTCTATTTGTGGCCGCCAATGCTGCAGCGTTATTCACAATGGATACTATATAAATCGAACATAGAATGTAGGATGTGTAATAAATAAATAGCCTCACCCACTCCTACTAAATAAGTCCCCCTTGTCTGTATAACACCCCAAACCCCAACCAACGATCGGAAATAAAACATTATCCCCCCTAATTGCAAACTCAACGGGAAAATAATGGCAGCACATTCGCCATGAAACAGGCCATTTCACGAAAAAAAGGCGAAATTTTTTTTTGTCGTGTAACTAACCCCTCTCCAAAACAATTGGCACGTCCACAAAAATTCCGAAAGCAGTTGATTGCCCGATCCACTCACTGGCTCGGCTCGATCCGGCTCAATTTCTCGAGAGACGGTAGTCAAGGTTTGATATCTTGTCACCACCGCGGCCCGTCCCCCGTACCCCCTTTCGTATCCGTGCTCGCTGTGCATCGAGGTACGGACAGATCGTTCCCGTTGTCGCGGGGATCCTTCTGGTTCCTACGTGTCCCCATTTGTGGGCTGGGGGGATGACATTTGATTAGGCGTGAAAGTAGTACTTGGCGATCGTGAAATTGGTGAAAACATAGATGATTCCTCCGTTCCTGACGTGATTGTACAGTACATGTACTATTCCCCCCTCATCGCTCGTCAGAAAGTCCGGTTTCAACGTGGCACACGGCTGGATATATGCTGGTGTCTCCGAGAGCATATAGGGTAGGTACGCAGGGGCTAGAGCCAATATGCGGTAGCCGGATGGGGAGAGCTTTCTTTTGTTGTGAGGAAATTCCCCAATAGTTGAGATCACCCAGTTAATGTGGTTCTATTTATTTATTTTTTTCTCCTGAACCCGCTTTGCAATTGTACTATTTTCATTATTTTTACTTTCCACCCAGTGCACGCTGCTGCTCGGCATCCTCAACCTAATGGTGCCTGGCGATTCCCCCCAGCTTGCTGTGGGCGATATTCATCCAGCTCGATCTTGGTGATATACTGGCCAGGGACAACCACTAGGCCGATGTAGCGACTGGTCATATCAGCTTTGACAATGCCCGTAGCTGCGGGGTCGTTTCCTCTGGTCAGATCCCCGGGTTCAGTTTCGATGTCAGGAGAGATGGAGGGATAGCGGTATTCGTGGGTTGTGGAGAGGATTATGTTTCGATCCTGTTGGTAGGTAGATATGCGGTTAGAATATCAAATCCATGTAGGGTATTGGCTCTTTAGTTCGGGTTTTTTTTAAGGGAAAAGATTCGGTTTATTTATACTCTGTATATAGCGGGGGATTCTCCCCGGCTAGCAGCTGGATGTAGTGTTGGGTGAGCTTACATTGTCTGTGCATTTGAAAGTGCCGACGAATAGTCTTGTGTCTGTCGTATGGATTCTAAGTGTTTTTCCCAGTAGGGATTCAAGATATTGGACGGCTTGGAAGTTCTCCATGGTGTAATATTGGGCAATCGATTGCGTGAGAATGAATAACCACCGGGCTGGGGAGTTGAAGCTCCGCCGAAGTTGTTGGCTGGAAGGAGGTTACAGCGATGCGCCGAGATCACGTGTGCGGATTCATTCCTCAGAATATCAACTCAACCTCTCTCGAACAAAAAACACCCCTCGCTCTTCCTTTAGCAACAACACCAAGGCAAGATTAAGAAACCGTTGGGAACTTGAGAGATATAGTTATTAAGTTGATAGCGCTGAGATTACGCTCATTTTTTTCCTTTACAATCATCTAATGAAAACTCCTCTGTCTGGCCTCTGACTAGAACTACAGACCTTCACCAAAATGGAGTCTGGTCCTTTCACTTTCCTTCTATTTTCTTTTGAAGCCACCAAACTATTAAAGAAGATCATGACCTGGTGTATTTGATCCCTAGTTCTTACTATGACTTGTTTGCTCTCAAATTGACATTGCTGCTGCGTTAGCAATGTTCATCTATATCTAAGACCGAAGGTGCCCTGATAGACACTCCTCGCTTGGAGTAAGGCGGGTACATATAGTACTATGGGGTGAATGGTGCCGTGTCCGACCAGCCCTGACCTAGATGCCTTCATCATTCACTCCTAGGCGTCCTGGCGGTGCTGCCGTTGTGTTGTCGCGTCGTACGCGCTCCTCTACCTTCATCAAGGTCCACGGTCCATTGAGTTTAAACAGCTCTCATCCCTATCCCCTCAGGTTCCAAATTGTCCACCGTGTCCCACCGCCCTATTGCATAACTACTACTTCTTAACTACTTCTTCTTGCCTTAATGGAGGTGCCACAGCTTCAATCCCCATCCCAATCAGACCGGACCAATGATGAGGAATATTCACCTTTCCTGGATTTCGGAAAGATTAAACCCCTAAGGCATAAGTGGACGGATCCTCAGCGGGAGGTGTTGTGTGTTCTTCGACGATTTTATTCTCTTGCAAAGAAGGATGAAACCGAAATCTTCAACTACATCTTTGACACAGAGATCGAGGGTTTCAAAAATGGCCTCCCTATCACCACCGTCAATACACAGCACTATGACATGCTGTTTAGGAGGCATCACATTTGGATTTCTGTGAATTCAGCGTCCCTCGCTGATGATGAAGAGTACAAAGAATGCCGTCGGATTATTGAAATTGCCGCTACAGAGTTGGATATTCAGTTACACCAAAGGGATCGTGATGACAACCCACTTAAGCCAAAATACCCAGGCTTCCAAATTTTACAGTCTTTCTTCCGTCCTAGCACAGAAGTTAACCTTCAATCTAACCCAACCCCTGACGCCAACACCGACGCTAGCCACGACGCACCCGAACCTCCCATTGAACCTAGATACTCCCGGGAAGCGGAATTGCCTAGGGCAGGGATGAAGCCAAGATATGACAGAACCCAACACAGGCCACAAATATTGTATCGCTTCTTCAACTCGCAAAGCAGCGGGATTAATGATCCCCAATATTTTTCCTCTGGGCTTGCTAATACCCTGCACCCCTCGCTCTACCATCAGCGTGACATTGAAGCGATGGCCAAGACCCATTTGTCAAGATACGAAGTCAACTCTCCATTTATTTCAACATTCTCCACCCTGCTGCCTTGCGTCCACAGAATGTTGACAAAGGGTCAAAATTCAAGAGTATCGATAATTGATGCTTCCAAACTGGACCAAAATGGGATATTTTCCGCGCAAGATATTCTCAGCAAGGACCCCCTATCTTCTGATATCACCCCAGGATATTGCGGATGGTCAGAGTGGCTTATTTGGAGAGAGATCCCTGAATCGAGTATTGTCTGTACAATAACTCAGTCAGAACTTCTTGAGATTGCAGAGACTCACCACGATATTGGCTCCATCCTCCAGATTAAAGACATAGCCTCTTTTACTTACAACCGTAAGCCGCTTCATCGCAAACTCAGGGATAGTCCGACAAAGTTTAATAATGCTACTGGAGTGACTGTTGGTAAATTTCTCAGGATTGTCAACCTTCCTGTGGAATGCGTCAACCAGGTTGCCCTGAAATTTGCACATGGCTGGCGTTTCACCCGTGAAACTAGACATGCTCAAGATGATGAGTTTCTTGATGGTGTCCAGCTTGGATACAGCAACTCGGCATCAGCATCCGCATCCGCATCCGCAATAGCCTTCGCAACACCGCCAATAACGCCCCAAAAACCCGAAAGGAGGCAGGAAGTTATTGTAATCGATGACGACACCGATGCAGCGGTTAACAATCAGTACGGGCAGGAAGTGGTGGTTATCGAGGATGATGAAGTGGAGGAGGTGGAGGAGGTGGAGGTCATAGAATTAGATGAGGAAGCGGAGGTAATGGTAATAGAGGATGAGGAAGAAGACCACCACCATGAGCACCAAACCGATCAAGGAGAAGTGGCAGTGGACAGGTTTCGGGAAGAGCTTCGCCGTACCATCGAATCAGAGTCTGAGAGGGCAGGAGATGTCACACAGAACGCAGAGACGCCATACAGGTGGGAGTCAGTGGAAGTTGAGATGGGCGGAAATGAGGCTGCGGCAAATATATTTGCACTAGACCGGGAGCGAGTTAATCGGATGATGGGGTGGTAGCGGACGCGCCGGCCAGGATTTGAAAGCTACTTTGTGGTTTTTCATTGGCTCTCAAATTGGTCAAGTGGAAGCAATCTGCTTTCAATTATTTAGTCCTGGGTTATTGTTTATGTGTTTTTTGTAATATCCTGGGTTGCTGCAAACGTTAGGGATCTATGTGTTAGAAAAATTGTTGTATTTAGAGCTGTATCTGTTCGAGAACTCATGGAACTTATTGAAGAGGATAGAGCGGAAGTACCGAGGAAGAGGGTTTCTTCGCGTCCTAGCTTGCAAAGCGCGATCGGCTCGCAACTCCCGCTTAATGACTTTAATATGCACCAAGTAAAGTGCCCAGGGGCTGTTTTCTAAAGTTGGATCAGTGGAACACCAGAAGGAGGACAGCGCGCAGAAGTGAAATTTGAAAAAGTTTAACATGGCATTTGACAACTAAACTCCTTACTTAGTATTGGAATATAATTCCCCCTCTATATGGGAGAAATCAAAACAAAACAAAAAAGAGAATTATGCACAAGCCGCCCCTTTCAGGAAAGGATTAAAAAAAAGACGTGAGCTGTGTCGTTGTTTTGGGGCACGCGCCGTTTTCCATGTTCCTTTTGTCCTTGTGCCTGTCGTTTCTATCATTTTTTATTTTTTTTAAATCCTCAATAAAAAACATATTCCGTAACATCAAGGCAGGTTCGTTTGTCATTTGGCCCCTCGTACAACCCAGCACTCCACACCAACAACCTCAACCCCATCACCCCCGCAGCGCCTTCCAGATCAACGAGCATCTAGAACTTGCCGAATTGCTTAACAGCCTTGCCAGTGCGGGGAAGGACGCGAAGGACGTTGAATCGGACCTAGGAGAGGCATATTTGGTTAGCACAAACGCATACATATGTCAAGATATGCCAATATTGCCCTTCCCAAAAATAACAAGTGCTTGCAGATGGTAATAACGCCTGCCGCGCTTTTCGTCCATTTTTTTTCTGCATTCACAAACCAAAATGGCAATCCCGTGGAAAATCATAGCCTGCAAATAGGAAAAAAAAAGCTATATGTCAAATCAAACACATACAGTCTTGCTGAGAGGTCTGCACTGTCCAACGGTAACCTGGTCACCTTCCTCAACACGGAAAGCTGGGGAGACGTGGGCGGCAATGTTCTTGTGTCTCTTTTCATATCGGGAGTATTTGGGGATGTAGTGGAGGTATTCGCGGCGGATAATGATGGTTCGGTGCATCTTGGTTGAGACGACGGTACCGGTGAGGATACGACCTCTGATAGAAACCTGGCCGGTGAAGGGGCATTTCTTATCTGCAGTTCATTGTACTGAGTTAGAAACGGACTTGATTTTATCGTTGAGAAAACGAAGGTATTTCTTGGTCGCATTGAGGCAGAAATGGAGAGAATAGAAGCACAGTATCTCGGGCGGGTTTTTCCATCAAAAAATGACCAAAAAACAAATCCAGCCAAGATTCCATTAAAACCGTCCATTCCATCCCCCCCCATACTGCCTCAATTTCGCGAATCCAACGAAAAATTCTAACATCTCAAGCGTCTGTGCTCGCGCAACTGGCGCGGGCTATATATTCAAAATCAACGCAACGGAAATTGGCTCCGTACCGATATAGCTTCCCTCAATGGCGGTCTTTGGGGTGCGGAATCCCAAGCCCACTTCCTTGTACCATCTCCGGCCTCCCTTTCCGACCTTCTTGCTCTTGGACTTCTGCTTGGAGTTGAGGAAGATGTGCGGCTGCTTCTGGAAAGCACGTTCCGACTGGACGGTCAACTCGGTCGCCATGGTTGCGAAAAGATCAAGAAATCCGACACTGGGCTCGCGGGACGGGGTTCTAGGAGAGAGTTGGTGGATTTCCTGGCGCGAGGTGTGTCGAGTGGTCGTTGGCGATGTCGTCGTCGAGATTGACAAGTTTTGTGCGGAGTTTGACGATGCCGAATTGAATGTGGGAGTGCTGGAGCCGCGCTAGTGCGGATGCGTGCTAGTGCGACTCGGCTAGGGCTTTTCGGTTTGTTTACTGCGCTAGTCCCGATTCGGTAGCTTCGCCATATGACGCGACGAGACTGCGGAATCTCTTGACTTGGGGACGACAACTCCGGATAACTATACATATATACAATACTGCAATACTTCGGGCTGGCTGCGCGTGGGCAATGGTGGGCGTTAATTCATATTTATCAACCTGCTAGATTCTCAATTCCTCCTCTGCTACAACAGGTATTCCTACATTTATTCCTACAGCCCGCAAGAGCATGGCGCCGACAAAGAACGATTCTGCGGGGGCTGCGCGTGTGAGGTCTCGCCGGTCTTTCGCCCAGATGCCCCGTCCTGGTATTGGATCTGGTGTTGATAAGGAGAATATGACTGCGGATCTGAGCGTTGTGAACGAGCAGAGAAATGCGCCGCAGAGACCTACCCGGTCGGATAAAAAGATGCGGAGCAAAAGTCTTGGGCCTGGCGGGTTGGATGCGCTTCAGTATGCAAATGGCAATAGACGGAAGGTATTTATTTAATTTTGGATATTTTGAATCCACTGACAGTTTCGAAGTGCTAATTGCCTGGCCAGTCAACCGCTCAATACCCATTAAAATCCATTCTCAAACCTACTATTCCCGTCTCTCCCATACGAAATATTCCAGCTTTCGATGAAACGCGCAAACGAACTCCGGCTCGAAGTCCGCAGCGCGGCTCTAAATATCGTCAATCAAATAACCCGAATGAAAAAAATGAGCCCCTTATTGACGTCTCTGAACCACCGTCAGCTCCCGTTGTCGGGGCAGATCATTTGGCCAACCCCTTCGACACTTTTAATCCTTCGGCTGTTATCCAAAATACCAAAATTGCGGTTCGCACGGAGGAGGAACAAATGGCTGCGGCTAGGGAAAGGGAAGAGACAGAACAGCGAGAGCGCGAGAGGCAGGCTATTTTGGACCACAGGGCAGCAAGGCGAAAATCGATGGGTAGGTTTGGCACCCTTCTCAAAGCATTGATCTTACTAACAGTGTTAAAGCAAATCGTCGTGTATCGTTTGCGCCAGAGGCCACCCTGCATACTTGGAATGTAGTTGAATTGGCGGAAGATTCTACCTCTTCCTCCGCTTCGAATTCTACCAGGCGTGCCTCTGCTTTGACGGATCCAGCTCAACACACCCGAAATCAGGAGCTGGATAATACTGTACCACCAACGAACAATCCACATGACGATTCAAATTATAATGGCCGTGATCGACAGCAAAAATCACATCGTAGCTCAGGTGTATCTCAGAGAGATCTGTACAGCCCTGATCCGAATGAAGCTTTTTCTTCAAGTCCATTTAGTGGAAGCTCGGCGGGTGGAAGTGAAGAGGCCGGCGAACACGTTGTGGATGGGGACATGGATTCTGATGATGATGATGATGACGACGACAATGATGACGACGGGGCCACACTGATGAGTATGGAGAATATTACCGAGCGATCTATTTCTACACATTCCGAGGCTTCAAGCACCAGCGATAGTGCGAGGCTAGAGCGATCTTTGCGCCAGGCTGCTCAACTAGCAGGCACCAAAGGAATTGAATACGATGAGAATGGTGACTTGTCTATGGAATTCACGAACCATGAAATTGCCGGAGCATTCCAACCTTGGGTTAAAAAGGGGGCGAATAAACTTGACTTAGACTTGGAAGACATGAGTGCTCGACTGGACCAGGAGAATGTTAATCCTTTCGCTCAACCACTATCACAATATCAACCTCCAAACAGGCAGTCTGATGCCGGATATTACGATGAGAGTGAGGCAGATATGAGTATGGATATAACCAAAGCTATTGGAGGAATAATTCCGGGGAGAGGGGACGAAACCTCAGCAAGTGGAAATCCCCGCCGTAGGTCCGTTGCCCCAAACGATGGCCATTTAGACAAAGACCGCCGGATATCGACGGGCGGGTTGTCAAATCTCGGGGACCAAACCATGGAATTTACGAACGTGGTTGGCGGCATAGCTCGTAATCATTCCCCCCTAAAGGATTTCTCTGGGGATAGTGACGTTGGCAGTGATGAAGAGATGACCATGGAATTCACCTCAGCTCTTGGTAGTATCCAACAGGCGTATCCCCAACTCCCAGCCGCCGAAGAATACGAGCACCGGTCCGACGAACCCGCTGAATATGGAATCGAGGGGCTTGACCAAGCATCTGGTGATGAAGATATGGAGATGACAAGCGCAGTAGGAGGTATTTTGCCGCCCATTGAGGAACAAACGGAACCCCTGGAGGACGACGAAACCATGGGTATGGAAATGACGAATGCGCTAGGAAGAATCTTACCGCCTCAAATCAATTTTAACAACAGGTCTCAGGGAAAGATATTGATGGGATTAGAAAGCGATGCAGGTCAGATCTTTAGCTCACCATTTCAGGAGAATATCGTCCCCTCCCCTCCAAAAATCGTTGCTACCATCGAACAGAACACACCGATAGTGTCTGAATCTGGCAGCCCAACTGTAGCTAGTGTCAGACGCAGACAGGAACGAAGAAGCGCGGGTCCAAGAGAATCTACTACCCCAAGAGGCGGCTCTCGACAGTCATCTCCAGTAAAAAAGACAGCGAGCCCTTCCAAAAAACAGTTGACTCCACGGGGCAACAGCAAGGCCTCGACTCCTGCAAAGACCCCCCCATCAAGCAAAGTTGCGTTTCGGAATGCATCTCCGAAAAAGCTTTTCGTGCCCGAACTTCGACAAACCTCCACTAAGAAAACACCGCCCAGCTCAAGAAAGCTTTTCCATCAGGATAGCATTACCGGCCAGGCTACTCCATCCTTTGTCTTGCACCCGCATAGGCGGCCGTCGAGCGGCCTTGGTATCGATAGGGAAGGCCTCGGGTCACCACGTGTTGCGGAAATTCTAGATAGACGACGATCTATAGGGGAGGACTCGCAGAGCTTTGTTCCACAGGGTCAAATCTCTCAAGTGGTCCGATTTGATGACCCCCGGGAGCTCGAGGATGAAATTGACAAGGAACGAGAAGAAGAAAGGGAAAGAGAGACCGCCATCACTAGAGCACCAAACAGTTCTCAGAGTGGGGAAGGCCCACCTCTTAACTTGAAAGAGCTGATATCGACCCTTACCCCTAAGAAAAATAAACCAAAGCCACGAAAAAGCCTGCATGTGGGTGCGGCGGTAGGCCTACTTGGGAAGCGCCCAGCGGAGCTAGATCATGATGACGAAGACGAAGAAGCCTATACTCCTAAACGACTTAGGGGTCGTGATGCAAGCCCCGTCAAAAACATCAAACTTCCTGCCCCTCCTTCCATGGGTGAAACAGTCAGGCGAACAACTCGAGCATCAAGTTATAATGACCCTGGGTCGTCTCCAGGCAAGCCCGGGAGTACGACCCCCAAAGGAGCTCCTCTTCCTAACCGGTTAGATTTGTCCGCAAGTGACGGCCATACCGCCCAAGATTCTGGTGCTGGCCCGGAAGGCAACCTGGGGAGCTATTCCAACCAAGACCACGAGCCACAGGTTGAGCCAATACAGCTTCAGGATTTCCTGGATATGACTAACATCCACTTTATGGAACTAACCACAACCAAGAGAAGACATACATTGGCTCCGACAAGTGATAATAAAAAGGTTACATCAAAGAGAGATGATGAGGCTGTCAAAGGTATAAGCTTCGAGGATTGTGTGGCTGCTGGCTTTTGCACAGTTCCGATGCTTGAATTGTATCAACACGTAAGTGCGCTACTCCTTATTCACTTTCAACGAGCTAACCTATTTTAGTCGTGTCGTGAATTGAAATCGTATATATCAGAAGGTCGGCGGATTATCCGGTCTATTGAAACCGAAACGTACGCGGATAACCCGCCTTTGTTCCAAGAATACGTGACGGCGCCACCAGATATACGGTTGTTGATGGACAACCAATTTCGTAACGTTAAAGCTCACGCGCGCCTGCTAAGCAAGTCCATGTGGTATGAGTGGCGCATGAAACTTTTGGAGGGTTTAAAGGAGGGACTTGATCGTCACGCTGAAGAGATACAGAATGATGATGCGGTTCTGTCGAAGAAAGAGGATCTCTTAGATCGTGTGGTACCCCCTTTAGTCGAGAAACACGCAAAGCTTGAAACCGAAGCCCAGAATCTACAACGAGCCGTCGATGAACTGGAAAACTGTGATAAGGAAGAACTTCGTCAAGCACGTGAACGGTTAGCTACGTTGGATGCGGAGATTTCCGCAAAGAGGAAGTCATTAGAGCAGTCACAGACGGAGCTAGAAAACAAGAACGCCATAATTAAAACGGGAACGGGATTGAAAGATGAGCTTTTGGCCCAGATAGGCGAAGCGGAGCGAGTTACAGAAGCGTGCCGGGGTTGGAGTGTAAAGGAGGTTAAAACCCTGAAAGGTGAGCATATACGCTCTAAATACGCAAATATTTTCCCTTTTTGCTAATGCAACATGCAATAACAGCTTCTGTTCGTGCACTTGAGCGCCAAACAGGCTGGAGTATTTTATCAGCTTCTTTGAAACCGAGCTCCAAATATGGCCCTGCTTTGAGAATGCGATATCGCAATGAGCTCCAGGTGGATTTTTATCCCGGCGCTTTCAACTTCAAACAGTCCACCGCGGCATTGTCTGGCGGTCGGTCCTCTCCCGCAAACAAGAATCTGCCTATTACCCTTAATTACTCACCCAGTGTGACCCACGGAGCGCGACATGCAAGCAGCAGCCCTTCCCCTGAAAAGGCTCTTGTCCTCCATGCGCTCCGCACGTGCGCCTCCCAACTCCCACAATCCTCAATAAGCCCTAGGCAATTCCTTGCAAGCATATCACGTGCATGGGACAAAGCCATTAGCCTTGGGGATGAAATACGCGCACTCGATTACTGCGGAATCACAAGGGCGAAAGCCATTGAAGCGAAGCCGTCGGAACCCACTTTATTAGAGATCCGCTGCATGGTTCTCGGCTGGTCCTCCACGACTACAGCTCCCGAGTCGACCGGAGGTGATGCAGAGCAAATATCACCATCAAAATCAGGAAACATGGATGGCAAAGTCAGAGCGCGGATCGATGTCGATTTTACGGTGAAGCCTCGATCCGCTCAAAGTGGGAAAGATACCCCTGACATGGATATTGACGTTGATATCGATGTCTCCGCTAGCATAATTTACGGCTCCTTAAGTTCGTATAAAGGAGACGCGGGCCAAGCACCGATTGGTGATATGTTGGAAAAGATTATTCAACAGAAGCAAGCTCCTGGAGCTAAGTTAGGGGGCGGGGTGTGGCGCGATGCGGTGAAGAAATTCGAGAGGAGAGTGTTCGCGTAAGAATGGTGTTTTGATTTTATCACTTTTGCCTCTCTTGGCTTCTTCCTCATCTGTGACGGGGAATCTGATGTAGCTAACGATTTATGAGATGGGAGTCTTAAACGTGGCTGGTTTTCTTTTATTTGTTGTTTTAAATGACGTCGTGAGAAACATTGCATTTCCAGCGGCGCATGGATGGATTCTGCGGTTTTGTTCACTCTGCCCCTGCTTCTTCTGATTGAAGACCCTTCTTTCTAGCTTGTTGCTTCTGTGGGGGCTTTCAATCTTTCAATGATGATTTTCGAGAAACAAACTTGTTTTTTAGTACAATTTAATTGTTTGATTGAAGAAGATCAAGATTTATTCAAGTTACTTTTTTAGTTGCATTTCACTCTTGATATGTCCGATGGGCAGCAGTCCGCACTTGAATTGACTGCTTCGGGAGTAACTCTATACGGATCTTTACATGGATGGCCATGCAGCTAAACAAACATCCGTCTCCTTTCGCCACTGCCAGCGGTTGTTGAGGACGAATGCATAGTTGAATACGGACTAGCTCCTTGGGTTAGCCCCTTTCTGGCGGTCGATAGCCCTGGAAACGGAAAAAGCCCGCCTGGCAGAACGAACCCGGGAAAAAAGAACCAACTCCAGATATTTATGAATTTTGATTAGATGGACTCAATAACAAATGACCGAACAGTGGCCAATTTTTCAATTATTGCAATCTATCAGTTTCCTTGCAGCATCTCATGAACGTCAGTGCTCCCAAGACGCGATCTCGCCTTGCCCCTCCACCTGGGTCCATATACAAATTGTACGCCCAAAAGGCCCAACCCTAGGAGGAGAATCCCGGCCAAAAGCGTAAATGTCCACCCAATCCCTATTCCCTTGATGATGGGAAACACAGTCGCCGCTCCCCCACCGCCAAGTAGACACCTAAACAAGTTCAACGCTGCTGCTGCCGTAGCGGCCCGGTCAGGGTAAACGTCCACCAAGAACGTAAAGACAAGGCACTGGATGGACGTTGTTGTCCATCCTACTATAAGGGTGCTGATGATGGGGACAGAGATATGGACATTCTTATCCAGCGTCCAGCCAAAGGCGAGGATCGAGGCGCTCTGCACACCAGCCCAGAACCAAGCGGTGCGGAGCCTTGCTCGCTCCAGTGGGAAGCTCTCCGCCGGTCCGCTATATTTGCTTTTAATGCGTTTGTAGTCGACATCCAACAGCCTCCCTGTCGATGCAGTGCTTACCATGCAGCCCACGCCGTTTGCAACGTATGTTAATCCCACTTGGGTGTCGTTGAGATTGTAAGTTTGCTTGAGAAGGGTAGATTGAGCGGTGAGGGTCATTTGCCACAGTGCGTAACAAATGGAGACGAAGACGATGGCAAAGGTGATTTCAAGGCTAAGGACGATACGGATGGGGCCGAAGAAGTTGAAACTTTTCTTGTCATTCGATATTACCGTTGTGGACCTCTGTGCAGAGTCTTGCTGTGAGCCCTGTGCTGCTCGGGGTGGTTGAAAATACGTCAGGGGGCATTTTGAGATACCCCTGGCCGGGATGGAGCCGTTCCCAACCAATGATCGAAGAGTCTCTGGGAGGGAGAGACCGAGAAAAACAAGAAATACCGCTGAGTAGATGGCAAGGAACCAAAATATGGATCTCCAGCCCAGCGTATCAGCAAATACCCCTCCGAGGATTGGTCCAATTGCAAGCGGTAACATCTGCCCTGCCTGGAAGTAGCCCATGTAACCGCCTCGTTCCTCTCTCGTGGTAATATCTCCAAGAACACCGGTGCCGACAACTATGGTGCTCGCACTTCCTATGCTTTGGAGGCACCGTAATACCATAAGCTGGGGGTAGTTGCTTGTTTTTGCGAGACCAACACAAGCACCTGTAAATATTATGAAACTTGACAGATATACGATTCGACGGCCCTGAAAATCCGAAAGCGCGCCCCAAATGAAAGGTATAATCGCCTGGAAAACGAGGTAAGCCGTAACGGAAATATTGACCAAATCTATTGACACAGATAGATCTGTTGCAATCGTTGGAATGACTGGAAAGTAGATATTTGTGGCCAATCCTGAAAATGTAGCGGCAATCGAGACAATGAAGACAATAAGCCCCTTCATTGAAGGTGGGAACGCGCAGTAAGGAGGGATAACCGGTGCATCTACACCTAGACGAATTGGAGGTTGGGCCATTTAATGGATGAGTAGAGAAGCAGAGCCAAATTGAAAATGAAAGCTTCAATTTGAAAGGTGAACAGAAACATAGACCAAGCGTCACGAAACGAAGTATTTATCACTGATTTTTCAGAGTGTGGAATCAAACTGCCTTCACACATCCGCATGGCTATAACAAGTCTACGATCAGTCACTCCCATCTCGGAAGTAAGAAAAGTGAGGAATGGAAGGGAATTCCAGTCCGATGCCCTCAGGAACCCAAATAACGGATCATTTCTGATGCTCCTGGTATAATATCCCATGTTTTGCGGTTGATTGCCCTGGTTTGGCGAACGTGTTTACAAAGGCCGGTTTGTCAGTTTGCCGAGAATTCGGATGCTATTGTGCTCCATTCTCCGCTGTTACTTACTTGTCCAGCGGGGCCAAACAATCGTCCAACGAATGATGAGCAAATCCCATCACTCCGAACATATATTCCTCAGCAGAAGAATTCGTTCCCTGGATGGAACTTTGCCGTCCGCCTTAATGTCGATGTCTGTACTTCCCGGAGAGCTCGGGGGACTGTTCCGCGGTCGTTGGAGGAGCGTGAGATTTAACCAGTCCTCGCGCAGCTAGCGTTATCTCCATGCCAGGTTTTGACAATTGCCACATCTCCGGGTTGACTGATCTGGCGAGAGATGTAAAGATCATACCTGTGCAGCCATGACTGACCCAGTCGGCATTAGCCCAGCCGGGACCCACTGTTAATCTCTAATCGTGTGTCGCAAATGCGTGAGAATTGGTGATAGGGGTAGAGAAAGCTGCATCCCAACACGACATCGGATCTACCGTCTCGTTTTAACTTCTTCAGAAATGCGAAACTGGGACAGGTATCTTGCCACTCCACCAGTCCAACGATCAAGCCGTATCAGATAGTTGTTCATATACCGAGCATTGTCGACTAAGGCCAACCAGAGCCCATCTACAGGACCCTCTCAGTAATGCGATACTTTCAAGAACGAGGTGATTCAACAAAGGGGCAGATCTGATCACATCCAGAGACCATGGGACTTTTCGGCTCAAGGGAAAACAAACCTCATTTTTAATGCATCAGATTCAATGAAGAAGACCAATTGCGAGTATTCTTTTTGTGGTAAATGGAAAGGGAGGACACAAGCAGTATGGGCGTTGGTCAATTGGCGACGTCAAATAATATCTAACCCATTGAAAACCGCCATTCGCACCCGCCATTTAACGGATAAGGCGAAAACCTGAGCAACCTGGAATCACCTTGACCAATAATCGGCGCTCAAGGTCCGCGGTGTGCTGGCCAGAGTGTCATCATATTTGCAGTCCGTGCGAACGAAAACTCCAGCTCAAGAGAATCAGAGGAGTTTGACAGGCTTTCGGAATTTTGGCAGGCCGATTCGGTGGTGGCGGCGAGAATCTGATATTGGATCCGATCTGTGATCCCGCCACATGAGGCGTTCAGCTCCAGTTGCCAGGCACCACTCAGGAAAACCATGTGCTTTGGAAGATCTTCGCCCAGGCTTGGACAGAGGATGCCAGGAAATTTGGGAATCTTGGATCACAGCAACTACCAACGCTTCATAGAAACAGTGGCGCCTGAATCATCGTGGTGGAAACGCATCAGCCTTTGCTTCAACTCGAGGGTGGGACTTGGACGCCCCAAAGCCGTAGCTGCGTTGACTGGATGAATCCATCATTGCGACTTCAAGTTTCAGTAACATGCGACATCGCTGTCGCAAACATGGGTATATTTTTTCTTTCTTTTACAAAGTTGTTTGTTAGTTGATTGCGATGATGATGCTGTGTGTTCTTTGACCGCGGGCTGGCAATCTGGCGATTTAGATGTCACATGATTCTCGAAGCTACGTAGCACATCGGCGTTGATTGAGAAAACACAACATGTACATTTAGTCTCTACGACCATGTATGTATATTTTAATACGAAAACATGTCAGTGGAGAAAAGATAGTTCAGTAGACCCCAGCAAGAAATACATTAGCCATTAAAGATATATTGTAGTTGATATTGTAGCAAATATACTACCAGCATAAATTCTCCTTCCTGCCCAAGGAAACAAGATTGCGCATGAATTTTTCTGCAGTAAACAAGGAGTGAAAACAAAACTAGTCCCCTGTACAACTCCGACACGCTCAAAATGTACGGCACATATCAAACCACGTAGAATATTTCGTGGGCGATGGAGTGTGGTCAAGCTGGAACACCATGTTTCTCATCTTCTCGGTCCCTTACATCGCCGTTCGTTTCCAACACATCTTCGTGCTCATACTCATCATCCAATTCGTCCGCCTGGTGTTGATGATAGTCAGGATGTTGTTGGGCAGGGACCCAGGAATCACGGTCGCCTTTGAGGGGCGGATCTTGGCTGGTAAGGTCTACACCCTCACCACGATTCTTCGAGATATTATTACGGCGCCGTTGGGAGAGGGTGCGGGAACGAGTGGAAAGTTTAGAGCTCACAGCCGCATTAGATGAGACCCAATGCGTCAATGCATCTTCACAGTCTTGAATAATTGCCCTGCTGGCATCGTACCCATCATATGCATTCCGAGTCTCTCCTGGTGTAACTGGGGTATCGTCAATCAATTCAAGTAGATGTTTTCCGTATCCGGCTATGATAGCTAGCTTTTCGCAGTGTTCGCGCAGAGCATCGAACTGGTAGGCAAACGCAGCCTTTACTTTCTCTCGCGTGATGTTAGATAACTGCGCCTCCGCAACGAGTGATTCCGCCTCGGCTCGAACCAATTCCTGTTCCAATACTACGATTCGAGGAGAATTGGGCTCTTTGTATTTGAGAAGCGCTATCTGGTCCATTATTTTTTGCTTCCCTAGAAGACACAAAGCTGGTTAGCATCCGAACAGATGTAGAATATGAAGCCACCGAGTGAACATACTATCTCTGCTTGGTTGCACAGATGCTTCGATGTTGCGAATGCTCTTCATTGTAACCCGATACTGGTCATATCGATCAACAAATTGATCCTCTAGTTCGCCCATTTCGTATATTAAAACTCCTAGCTTATCGGTAACATCGGAAACGTCATCGTCGCACGACTCTCCCCAATAAGAAAGTTGTTGCTGTGGATGCATCAATATGTAGTCAACAAAAATATATAGGACGACAACAAAAGAAACGTACAGCAGCCTCCATTCTCTCTCTACCCACCAACTCCATACTTCGCATCACGTTTTTCTCCATTTTCACCAGTTGTGAAAGCTTTTTGGATAGGTCCGGGCCAAA
Source organism: Blastomyces silverae (assembly GCA_001014755.1). Taxonomy (NCBI): domain Eukaryota; kingdom Fungi; phylum Ascomycota; class Eurotiomycetes; order Onygenales; family Ajellomycetaceae; genus Blastomyces; species Blastomyces silverae. The sequence goes on along the minus strand of LDEV01001159.1, from coordinate 7,273 downwards.
AGCCCCGGCTGTCTGTTTCCGAAACGCATGACCTACATGGCAAGAAAGCGATTAGTAGCTTCTCAGCAATACGGTAAAATGATGCTCAGCTCGACGAAGACATCCCATTCTTCTACAAGCACAGAAACACTTGTGCGCATTATGGCATAATTTGTGGGGAGCGGATGTACAAAAATGCTGTCTACCCACCAAGACTAGTCCTTCCAAACAGTCGGTTCGTTTTGGTCGTCGAGGGCGGAGGGGGCGGGTTCTCCAGCTGAGACGCTGTTGGCGTGCGCGATTGGCGCATGGAATACGTCCGATGCATTGTGAAGAAGAATTATCGTATATGTATCAGGCGAATCGTTATCGTGTTTACGAAGTAGTTGGCGTCCGCGCCGAGTTTCGTCGTTGGGGAGTTATAGTTGTACCTGATTCCAGAAACGCTGGTTCCAGGGAACGGGAACGGAGAAAACGGGTGGAGAGGCTTGCGTTTAGACAAAAAGTTACCAAGTCACACCATGTCCGGGAACATGAGGTCGGATGAGAGGAAACAAAGCGGAAGTGCGTTAAGCTGTATAAATATCAACAATAATGCTTGGAGCTTGACTGTTCCAAGATAAGAGACGCTGTGGTTCCTGTTGATGCGGCTGCGAGATGTGACGTCGACAGAGGTCGCTTAGCCTTCCTAAAGCGGACAAGAGCTGGACGTCAGTTCTTGATAGACAACAAGCTCAGAAACTGGAGACGTGAGGAACTTACCACCATTAATATTGACCCGCTATTTCTTAGCATCAAAGGTTTTTCTTCGTTTCGGAAGTTGTCTAACATGAATGCAGGCTAATGGCACAGGTTATGCAAGGTACTGAAACACATGGATGACATCATTAGCACCGCAAAGAGGGGCAGCTCGATACTTGTGCGGATATCATACCCTGCTTTTTATGGATGTATTGTCTGTATATTTGTTATACGTCACTGAGATTAACAGCCTTGGTCTACACTTCGTTCTTCTAGCTATGCGAATCCACTTTTGTTAGCCGCGGCCGCCGCTCCAAGTTAAGCTATTTGGTAGCCGTTCTGCAACAGGCCATTTGCTTCGCGCTACAAAACGCCCCAGCATGGTCGATTTCTATCCACAGACCGGATATCGCCATATAATCTTCGCAATTTCCAGGTTTAACATCAAATGGAAAGAAAGCTGCAAGGCAATTCCACCCTCGCCAACTCAGAAGGATATGCAAAAGCGCATCGAGTTTCCAAATTTCAGAAAATGGAGAATATCTCTTGATCTGACTTGCTTCGGTTTGAGATCGTGTAGAGGGCTCAAACCGAATTTCACCGCAATGCCGGTAGCGCCGCATGTACATACATGAACACTCCGTACAAGCCTCGCGCGATTTCTCCCTTTGCAAGTTTCAAGAATGCACTCGCAACTGAAGAGCGTCGATTCAGCGCAAGCACACTTCACCACATCGATAGAATAGGAAGACCAGAATCCCCTCGCTCTGCCTCTGTTTTCATTTATTCAGTTTCGTGTCCTTCTTCCCTCTCACTTCTTTTTCGATGTTTTGTTTTTTTGGTTGACGTCCTGGTCTTTTATCGTTGTGCAGCTCACGTCCGACAAAGCGGTTGCTCGTTCTTTAACCTAGATTTGAGAAACAGCAATACGCTGCCGGTGATTCCAATGACTTGCCTGATATCCTATATCCACGGCGAACGAGCGGATGTGAATGGGCTAGGGGGAAGAATCTCGATATCGATATGCTGGATGCAGACCACTCTTTCACGGCAAGGAAGGTAGGGCGTAACTACCCAAAGCGAGTGTATCTGCCTGGTGCGAAATTCGGGGGTTCGACACGGCAAATATACAATCGATAGCCTACCAAAGGAGTAGCAACGATACATGCGCATGCACATGTACATGGGAACATCTCCCTCAAAACGATGTTTGGGTATATGCAGAATCTCGATACATAGGACGTGGGGAACCCCTTACGAAAACGGAGAATAGAGGCTCACAGACTGATAGCACTAAACCGCTAATGATCAGGTGAGTGCAAACCGTTAGACGCCCCCACCGAAAGCAGCGTCCGTCCCTGGACATCTTTGGTGTGGAAATTACCGCCGTGATCTTTCCTTAGGATATTACTTGCAAGGTTTTATGTTCACAAGGCGTGGAAAAGAGAAGATAGAGGGGGAGAGAGAGAGAAATTCTCTGGAGCCAACGTCTTATGATTAACCACCAGCTCTAGAATTCGCTTGCCTGGGGTTGAAAGACAAAAAGTTTACAGGCAATCAATCCCACTGAGATCAATCAACCCAATAATACCCAAAGTTTATATTGGCATGAAAAGTATGATCTTGTTCAAAATATATTATTTTATTTCCCCCTTTCCATTTTCTATACCTCAGCATTGTATACGTTTCAATCTTGCCAGCTGCAACTTTACTGTACATACACTAGAGAATGCTACGCGCAGCCAAATATGAAGAGGTTTATCAAACAACAACCGTCTGGGACTCTGGGCTGATATAAAACTAAGAAGAGCCCGTTGATAGCTGTTGCCATTCAACGAATTTTTTTTTTCATCAGGACTTAAACCAGCATTTTAAAACTCTGACCTTCTAGATTCCATTGTTCCATCAGAGAACAAAAATATTAAAAAAAAGATGTAGAAAACCCTCAAAAAAAAAAATAGGGAAAAGAGAGACAAGAGTTAGTTACGCGTACTCCGACTAACTCACCTGCTCAATCATAACTATACCCAGCCACAGTTGTCACACCCAAGCCACCAAAACCACCACAGCTGAAAAACTCCCAACACCACACCATCCCTTTCCACCCACCCACCTATCAACATACTCAGAGCGTGATGCGATGCGATGTGATACAATGCGGGCGGGATTCGTCCCCAGACTGCAGAGTGCATACGCGGATAAGTTACACATGTGTACGTATCTTTAGGCCTGCAAAAAATAGGGATAAAAATAAAACCTCCTCACCAATTGTTCTGTGGGACAGTGTATACAGTACAAACTTATTTTTCTCCTCAGCTTGCTCGCGAAAGGCAGTTGTTATATGTGAGACTATTTGTCTATCTATCTTTCACCAATTTCTGCAGTGTATTTTGCAGAAAGCTCAATTTTGTTTCATCATTGTCATCATCATTGTCATTCTCATCATCATTTTGACAACCTTCACTCTCTCACTTCAGAGTACTTCTAGATTTGATGACTGGGATAAAGAAATGGAAATGAGATTCCTGCCTGTTCTATATACTCTATACATGAAGGAGTTGTCTGAAGATCTGAAGTTTTTTTTTAATCTGAGAATCAATATTATATCTCTCTTTCTCTCTCTCTATTATATATACTGTACACATTTATGCACAGATAGATAGTAAATGACAGAATCAACAGTGATAACATTATCATCTTCAAAACTTCAGAGAGATATATATTTTTATATATATATATAGAGAGAGAGAGAGAGTATTATTTTACAGTAATGAGATACAAACACACTCATTCAGCTGTAATCTTGAGTGTTTATTACAGATACTACCATCATTAGAATGCAAGTAAATGCAGCCAGTGCATTCTATCTTTTAAAAAAAAAGATGATACAGAGTCCCTTATATGAATACAAGAGTACATTTGTTAGATTTCTTTCTTTTCTGGTTTGAGAGAAGCAAAGGCACAGGCACAGGTATGTAACTACTGTCCTGCTCAAGTCCATCACAGCAGCTGAGGTGGGGCGGTGGCTTTGATCATGTCACTAACCACTAACTAACCAGGCGAGGCGTGGGGCGGGTGCTATTTATAGAGAGTGCATGGGGATTTTATTTCCATGAAATGTGGGATTCGGGGACAGATGCATGTACGCAGTATGATGTGGGAGATGGGAGATCAGAACCGTTTTTTGAATGGGTTTGTATTTTGTATTTTGTATTATTTGGCGGGTGTATGCGGTAACGTTACAGGATGGGATGGGATGTATTTATTTATTGTCCGACCTGATGGAAATAAACGTCGGGATTATTCTGGGATAGTGGAATAGCTATTTGTGGTAGTAATGTGCCTTGCTTACCTTTTTTTTTTGAGTTACATGTGAAGTACGGAGTATTATTTATCTAAAACGAGCGCACTCAGATATGAATATAAGAATCAAACCAAAGTGATCAGCAATAACTAATGATCCGCTACTCCTGCGTACAGAATGACGGCAGGAGGGATAGTAACAGAGATAGTAGCAGAGTGAGTGACAAGCGGACAGCTGGCGGAGCAGTTAACTAGACGTTCGGAGCTGGAGCTGGAGCTGAAGCCGAAGCTGAAGCGAGTCTGGACATGGGAAGAAGAAGAAGAAGAAGAAGGAGAAGGAGCAGAATAAGAAAAGGAAGAATGGCAGGGGAAAAAAGAAATGTCAAACGGCAGAAGCGAGCGATCGTTTCGGACGGAGGAGCTAGCTGGCTTCGTTTTTGTATGTTAGCGGGTGCTGGGGCGAGGGCTGGGGACAGGGCAGGACGGGGGGACAAAGGCCAGCTGGGGTTTGTTTAGACAGGGGGGTAAGGCTGAGAATTTGAGATTTGATCTCACGGGGAGCTGGAGAAAATAACTAATAACTAATCATGCTGACATGGGAGGATGCTGCTGAGCTATGATGCTTATAAGGATTGGATAGGAATCATAGGATTGGATAGGATTTTATTAATAGCAACGCGCAGTCAGATCATGGGCCAGGACAGGACGGGACCACTTATAATCCCCTGACCAAGCAACGCCTAACGAAGATTGTCATCCATCAGCGGAAGGATTCAGGAATGATTTATTATTATTATTTATCTTACAACACGCGCGCTGTAAGGGTAGTAATATATGTATCGTGTATCATCATCATGAAAGATAGATATATGCAGCGCGGATAGGTAACTACTTCACGAACAATGCTTTGCAATATCATCATATCATATGCCTCCCGTATCCTCAGGCGAGAAAAGAAATAGAGGGGGTTAAATGGAACATCGTATTCCTCTCCCCGTATGTATGCCCATAACCCGAGTCTTCATGCTGGCCAGTGGACGGACCCTTGGCAGCAGAGGCAGTTCATCGTAAATCTGTACTAAAATACGATACAATACGACAGGCAAGATAAGAGCGCGCGCAGAAGAAGAAAAAAAAAAGAAAAAAAGAAGAAGAATGCCCGTCGCACAGCACAGCACACACAGCACACTCACACAGCCCACAGCCACACAGGCGACGACGGGGGCAGAGCACAAGCCCAAAAGGAACACCAAACACCAAACACCGCGCGGAACAGGCTTAGGGCGGTCGTCTTATTATGGGGAAGTTCCAAGGTTAGTTTAGTTTAGTTACATATCCGTTAGGCTGTGTCAAAGAATAGAAACATTCTGGCTTAGCCTTGGTTAATCTTGGGTTTTTCCTTGCCCCGTTCCCCCCAGCAGGGCCAGCACGCGGTCCAATGAACGGGAGGGCTGGCGCGGGGCCGTGGCCATAGATTGAGGGCTGTGAGCCATGGTTAGAATCGCTGGGGCACGAACTCTGCTGCCGAACTCCTGCTGAACTCCCGCTGAATCCTGCTGTGATCCTACTCCGTACTGCTGCCGTGATCTGATCTGCGTGGAGATAATTGTAGCAAAAAAAAGAATATTAAAAATATATGTGGATATCGAGGCAGGCTGACGCTGGCACCGGCGGCTTGGCGGGCGGGCTTGGGGATTGTGTATTCTTGCAAATCTGATATCTTCTTATATAGCAGGCCAGCACCGTCACCAGCTTCACCCAAGCATCGGTTGTTGTATTCTACTCTGTTTTACTTTATTATTGTATTTCCTCTCTCTCTCTTTTGTCTATTCTCGCATTCAGCACTCGTTCACGATACCCTGCTGCGTTGTGGCTGTTCCTGTTGTTCTCTCTCTCCCTCTCTCTCGTACCCACTTCTCTCCCTGCTGCCAATCCCTCGTGTTGGATTCCTAGCCTCAGCCGCAGCACCAGCCCTTATTAGTTCCGCCGCCGTGCCTTGCGTGTTCAAATAAAACACTCATTCTTCCCTCTTCCCTCTCTCTTCTCTCTCTCACATATATCCCTCCTCAATTATCGACTGATCGATCCTTCATTAACCCCGTCAAAACCCTATCCGTTCTCTTGCGGACAACTTCCAATCCCCCTCCATATCGATCGCTCCCATACCCTCACCCTCACCCACTCTCCGTCACCATGGGCAAAGGCGGTAGAATAGCGTGTATCTTCACGCCCTACCTCCTCTCAATCGGCGCCCTGGTCTGTCTCATCTTCGTCGGTTTGGGCGTGACAAACACAAAGGCTCCCCTCAAGGATATCTATTTCCTCAAGGTGAGTTTATACATGATACGCACTTAAATATATATATATATATATATTCTAACACAACCACAGGCCGACCTAAAAGACCTAGACCTCAACTCAAAGGACATCCCGAACGAACTCCTCCCGTTCACCAGCAGCCTCCAACAAGCCGACGGCAGCGGCAGCCTGCACGATTTCTACCTCATCGGCCTCTGGAACCACTGCTACGGCGAGTACGACAACGGCGAGTTCAAGATCGTCAAATGCACCGACCGCAAGACCAAGTACTGGTTCAACCCCATCGATGAGTGGGACCTGGAAGATCTGGTCGAGGATGACGACGACGACAAGTTCCTGCCAGATAGCCTGGACAAGGGTCTGAGCGTCTACAAGAAGGTTGCCGGCTGGATGTCCATCGCCTTCATCGTGGCGATTGTAGCCACCTGCGTCGAGTTGCTGGTTGGTATCGCGGCTATCTTTAGTCGATGGGGTAGTCTGGCCGTTACCATCGTGTCTGGTGTATGTTTTTTTCTTCTTCTTTTATCCCCCAGTTACAACAATCAACAAAACAACAAACTAATAAACAAAACCCCAGGTCTC
>LDEV01001147.1:53858-165934 GCA_001014755.1 Blastomyces silverae | reverse complement strand
GTCGGCGGGGAGAGTGGTGACGGTGCGGCCCCGGAAGAAGGACAAGCCCTTGGCTTCCATGGTCGCGATAATGTCCTTGGCAGGTTGTTCTATTGTGCCGCGCGGGGTGACGTCTAGGGCGAAGAAGGGGGTTCCCTTATACGTTTTGTAGCTCAAAGCATTTTCCGCCTGCGTCTCGTCGAGGCCCAGGAATACCAGGAGCGGCTTTGTGACGGAGGGGTCGAAGTCCTTGAGGGCATCTGCTTCGGACTTATCGAAGATGTCTTCGGGAATGAGGGTCTTGACATCATTGTAGGCAGCGTAGAAGAGCTCTGAGGGGCTGTGGATGAGGGGGTTGAGCTCGTTGAAGAGTAGAAAGCGGCTTGTTGGGTGTCTTATCGCTGCTGATAAGAATGGGCCATCTGTTCGGAGGAACGAGACCCGGTTTAAAAGCGAACCTGCGGGGGAGATGCTAGGGCTTAGCCATACCGTTGCATGTTCTACAGAGGTGGGGGGGAGATGAACAGGATAGTTACTCACTTGAGAAATAGTTCACTGTCTCCTTGCCAAACTTGCGAGAAAGCATGGAATCTAGCTGGGCATGCGTGGGGGCGGGTATATCAGCAACGGCTTCAGAGGGAGCGGAAGACATGGCTATTTGTTCCCGGTGAAGAAAAGGGGTGTTATGTATATGATATCTTCTTCCGGGTTCAGCGTGTTAAGACGGAAAATGGCCTTGACAAAAGTGTAGATTGCGCATTTGCGGCTCTCGCGAGTCTTCCCCGCAGCCAGTATACGATGACTCAGCAGACTGACCTCGGCATTTCCCAAAGTGGAAATATTGAAGGCTTTCCAAGGTTCACATAGATCCAAAACATCGCAAAAGTCGAGATAGCGGAGGGGGAATTTGTCGCATGGATTGGAATTTGTCAGGTGTCAGATAGCCAATGTATTAAGAAACTTTGCTGCCATGGGCAAAATATGTTTTAATTTTACACCAGGGGAACTTGAGGAGACTGCATTCACGGCCGTTGTACGGATAATCAGTCTAGGCTCCCAGCATCGACAAAGAGAATGTAATTTCACAATCATCTTGTTCACCAATTGTACATGTACCAAATGCCTCGCTGCAATTGAAGGCGTCACCAGCCTTTGTCAGCCTTGGGAGACGATATTTGCTTTGCACTGAAAGATTGACAACTTGAAATTCGAGGCTCGGAGAATTAGCCGAAGCGTTGAGAAACATCATAACTATAAAATCCGCTGATGTCAGCTTCAGCTAGTTAGTTAACGTTAACGAAATAGTCTGGAGTACCACTGGAGATAGTGGGTGGGTGCCGCAAGTAAAGTGGGCTGAAATCCACCAGCTAATACTCCGTAATGCCAAACGATAACTCCGCAGCCTTTATATCCGGAGGCTATTGCGCCAACGGCAGTTTGTCCGGAGTAGAAGGTAAATGGAATCATTCAGCTGGATTCGATTGATGTGCATGAACTATCTTATTAGTTCGTTGCTATACAGCCTCCTCCAGTCATTCCCTCAAAATATGCCTTTCAACACTACGAAAAGCCAAGCCATCGCCCCGAAAAAGAAACTCAGCGAGCATCGGGACTCACTGCGAAACATGTGAGAATGACCAGGCGTCCATTCCCTCAACCACCAATTGAAAGCTTGATGAGGTGATTTGAGCCAGCGAAGGTTTCTTGGGAAAGAATATCTTACGGCCGCACATGCAAGCGTCCCGTTATTCCCATATGCTCACACGCTTGAGTGAGTATCGATTCAAGGAGCGGGGAATGATTTGGCGCGCTGTGGCGTCCGGGGATGTGCCAAGTGCAAGTCGAGCTGCACGATCTATTGGCCGAACAGCATGTGGCAGGGTTTATTCGCCTGATTACGCTAGAAGGAAGATGTTATTGGCCCGTGGCGGCGAGGGAGGCAGAGGCGTTGGCTGTCTGTGGGGAAGACGGGGTGAGGTGAGGGAATCAAATCCCTTCCCTCTTGAATGGGCGCCATTTGGCATTGGCAAAAATCAGGATATCAATCCTCTAGGCGACAAACCGGGCGGGCGTTCAGTGATTTCTCTCTCACATGAAACGCACGAGGCGTCGGTGTTCGTCGCACTTCTTGCAAGTTTTGGGCGTGAGGGCGTGCTGACAGGCTGGTGATGTCTTCTATTTAACTGGCTCCCCATCGGTCATGGCTCCAACCAGCACACTGGACCATCAAGCGACAAGCCTTAACCTTCGGCTCCAAAGCGAACGTCAGCCAGAATAGCATCCGTTCCCAGAAACCCGGCTGGCCAGGTGCTGACAGACCCAAATGGATCAACTGCATGCTTTGGGTTTTCCGTTATGATGAGGCTTGCATATTCTCCGTGTTCAGTTCTCACTTTCTGTTTATTTAGCCTAAGTTCGACATCCTTTTCCAAACCTTGGAAATCTTAAAGTTAACCATTATAAAAAAAGAAAATAATTCTATGTGGCCCGAAAAGTCCGTGGAATCCAGAGCTATGTACCCGAGATTTTATTTTAGTAGCTCCTGTTGCCGATAAGCTATTCGGGAAACATGCACGAGATTCATCCTGTGGAGATATCTACATTACATACATACCTGCGGAGGACGTAGCCAGTAGACGCCACATGAGCCAATAATTGGTTGATTCATTCACCAGCTAGCGGCGACGGGTAAGTTGTTTAAACTCACTAAGTTTTGCAAAATGCTGCAAGGGGCTTGACACGATGGCATCGCATGGCCTCCTTTCTAAGTTTGTTCAAATGCGGTGGGTTGGGCAAAGAAGGGAACAAATTCAAGGATCGGGAAGGGGAGATAAATGCCCTCTGTCATAGCTCTACTCCGTAGTGTCATAATAAGTTTTGAATTTATTCATATGTATGGATACTATGCATACCTCACATTGTGTTTGACCCTTATCTCTTCTCGAAAATTCATACAAGGGTGTCAGATTAGATTGTCATAAAATACAGAGTAAAAGAGAAATTGCAACAGTAAATAGCAAAGGAAACACAAAACCTCGTGAATAATATTAAGTTCCAGCCTTAAAATGAGTGCAAACGCCCGACATTGATCAACGCTAAGAGTCAAAAAGAAAAAGAATGGAGAGGGAGACGGGAGAGGAATGTGATCACAACGCTGTTCATGCAGGTGGGCGTAGGCACTAATCCCGAGAAACTCGAGGAAGCAGAGAGGTGGAGAAAAGTGGAGATGGGTTAATCTTTCCAGAACCAGCCACCCTTCTTCTGGGAGCCACGATCGTTAGTCTGCTCGGCGCTCTGCAGCTGTGCCTGGTTGGTCTCACTTCCTGACGGTGGTTGGTTGGCGTTTTCCACGTGAACGGTTTCATTGCTTTCTTCGTTTCCATCAGAGAACCGCTTCTTTCGAGTAATGGTGGTCTGCACGGAGCCATCCGGTAGAGTCCTTCGCTCGGTGGTGGTGATGGTGGAAGTAATGTATGGAGAAGGGGGAGAAGGCTGTGAAGTTTGAATGGAGGCTGTATCGTTGGAATTTACGGCCGAGTCATCATGCTGGATGTCGGAGTCTTTACTCTCGGTTGTATGCTGCCATCGCCTTTGTTCTTCCAATAGCCTTTCCCGTCTTCTTAGTCGGTCTTCAATTATCATTCCCATGAGTGGGCTTACTAAGGGAATATTCTCCTCGTCTGATGGTTCGTTCACGCGGTCCAGAAATTTCTCGTATAGATCGAGTTCCGTGAGCCACTTGTCCTCCTGCATATCGTGTTCCCGATCATCATATTCGTGGGAGGGTCCAGACCGAGACATCTTCCCTTTTCCTGCTCCATCTGACTGGCTGTATCTGTAGTTGAAATAATCGTTTGGACCCTTCTGGACATGAGTCCAATGGGGACCAAGGCTACCTCTGCTGATCATACCGGATATCCAATCTTTTGGCTTTTCTTTTCGGGCGACCGCCCCCAAGTCACTATTTAACATATCTTTGCCATTTTCTATGCGCAATAGGTCTTCGAAAGCTTCTCGCCAACGTGGGTTGTCAGACTCCTGGGCTTCATGAGAAGGTATTAATGCGGAGAATAGCGAAGAGAGGGGTTTCTCGTGTGGCTTGTGCCGCATATTTTGCTGGCGTTCGAGGTGGAGTGGAGAGTACGGAGAGAAGAGAAGGTACGGGATGGGCCAACCCTGGGAGGTCGAGGAGGATAAGAAATCGAAGGAAAAAGGAAAGCCGGAACGGGGTAGAAGTGAGAAGAAATGCAACGGGTCAAGAGGCCACAGGTTCTCCAGCGGCGATTCAAATATAGACGACGGAAATTGATGCTCAAAATGTCGTCGACTTTCTAGCCACGGTACATCAAATGGGTCATCTCCATCAGTGTTGGAAGAATTCGCAGCACCATCACGCCCACAGGTGCACTTTTCAGAGCTATGTCGTGAGCCGGTCGACTGGGAGTCCTGAGTACCAGCCCCAGTTTCTGATGCGCGGAGCCTATGGTGATGGAATTTGACTGCGGGATCGCCTCCCTGGAAGTACAGCCAATCCCTTTGTGAGGGAGGTGAAAAGGCGGAAGGAAGCCCTATCAACGATTGTAGTAATGCAGAGAAATGCTCATCAGCATAGCGGCGAAGTGCGATAAAAGGGTTTTCTTCGTCGGTTTGCTGGTGGCCTTTCGAAGGGTTGGAGGAATGGGAACGATTGCGGTCAGCAGAATCCGACATGATCACATCCACGAATCTGCATAAAATAGGATGAAAGTAGGAAAAATCAAATAATCCTCAGGCTATCTGCCAAGAATAAAACGTTGCCTGTCGATGCTGCGCAGCCCAGGTTGGCGTGTCCGTCAAGCCAACAGTGCCTAACACTGCTCCGTACTGTTGGGGACGACGATGAGGTCGTTGAGGCGGGAGAAGAGTTTTCCCGAGCGAAAGCCGCCCCACCAGCCGATCCCTGGCTTCTCATTGGCCAAGTCGCTTCAAGCGGGCTCTTCCGCTTAGTAATCTTTACATAGCAATGCAAAAATTGTGCGGTGCAAGTCACATGATTTGTTCAAGAGCCACATTTGTCCCGATTAGGAAATATTAGACTGCGTTTTCTCCACGCCAGTCATCCGCAGCAAAATTCCCCAGAGCCAAGCAAACCTAGGCTCCGCTCGCTGGGTTGATGTCGCCATTAGCCATGCGGCAATTATTCGATGACTCTAGCTAGGTCTCCAAGCGAAATGGTTTGGTTGCGCCACAAGTCTATTTTATCCCTGCCGCTGCATCCTGGCAAGTGAGTGCACCAACCCCTCCCCCCGCGTGAAGGCAAGCAACCCAGCCTGGTCTATCGTGAAAGTGGAGAGGGGTGGTATTTTTCCCTTGCTCTCGAATATTTCTGGAATAATGTCAGACCTGCGCTCATGGCACCCTGGCTACCCATGACTGCCAGACTTGCTATCCTCGCAATTGGGTCGAGTAATCCCTGCCGATCCTCAAGGATCGCGAATGCACTCTTCTAATAGTTTCCACGATTGCCCCCCTCGTCTGTGTGCCGTTCGGTAAGATTTTAGGCCTTGGCAATGGAGGACTTGGAGGAAACGTCCGACAGGCCTCAGCTGTTGGACGTTGCGTTTAGCGTCCTCGGCTTCTGCTTGGGTTGGGCTATCCCTGTCCTCCCTTATCCTCCGCTTCTCTCATATGCTGGGCGTGTTATAATATAGCTGTCCCCACCCGTCTTCTGATAATTTTATTAGTCCTCTTCAACTACTATCATTGTGCTTTTCTGCGTTCTTGTTTTGTTCATCATCCCCTATCTATGGCATGTGCTTTGTTGACTCTCGATAAGTAGCCCAACGGGCCACAACTGAATTATGGATCCTTTCGGCCCTCTGCCTATCCATCGACTTGAATCCAAGGGCCAAGCAGATTTGCTTGCCCGGCTAGATGAACTTCGCGATTTGGGGTTTCACCGCCAGCTGGCTCTGCCCCAGCTGGTGGTTTGTGGTGACCAAAATAGTGGGAAGAGTTCAGTATTCCACGCCATAACGGGTATCCCATTGCCAACGAGCACTGGACTCTGCACCAGATTCACAACGGAAGTTATCCTACGGAGGTCCGATGAACCCTCAGTTTCAGTGAAAATCCGACCAGGCCCGGATGCCTCCCCGGATCATCGGCACAAACTAGGAATATTTTCGAGGTCACATAACTGGCTCCAAGATATTCCCAAGCTATATTCAGAGGCCAGGCTAATCATGGGCTTGATTTCCGATGGAAGATACTCCCTGGATGTTCTACAGCTGGAGGCTTCAGGCCCTACATTACCAGACCTGACAGTAGTTGACCTGCCCGGCCTTATCAATCGGCCAGGGCACCATCAACGAATGGAGGATGTTACTATCGTCCAAGGCTTAACTGAGTCTTACATGAGGAACCCTCGGAGCATCCTGCTGGCCGTTGTATCCGCTGAGCGTAACATATCTCAACAAATTGTGTTACGGATGACGAAATCTTGCAGCCCTCGCACAGTGGCAATCATAACGAAACCTGACCACCTGGAACCCGGCTCTTCCACCGAGGAAAACTACTTTGCACGTGTTAAGAACCAAGACACTCCCCTGCGCTTAGGATGGCACGTTCTAGTGAATAACGATTCTAACGAGAGGCGAAATCGCCATTTCCAACGGGATGACATGGAAAATTTATTTTTCACCACCACAAGCCCTTGGAAGGCCCTTTCTCCAAATTCCGTCGGCATTCAGTCGCTTCGAAGTCGACTAAGCAAAATTCTACTCGGCCAGATTGAGTCGCAGCTGTCGGATCTGTCTACCGAACTTCAACAGGACCTTGAAACGAGCCGCGTGTTACTGAAAAAGCTCGGACCGGATCGGAAATCGGATGCCTCTCAACGATTGTATCTAACAACTATTGCTGAACGATATCAAGCCCTCGCACGATCAGCCACAGCTGGTGAATATCATGATTCCTATTTCCGTTATCACCCACAAACGTCGATGCGGCGATTGAGATCTGTAATCCGAAACTGGGCGGAAGACTTTGCTACGGATATGGAGGACCGTGGCCATAGTTATAACCTGTACGACGATACGTCTTCGGATGGCCCACCACAGATGCCAGAACAAGCCTTACCCGATAGCCCTCAACCAGTTCCACGATCATCTTTCATTCGAGGACTCGCTGAACTATTCAAGCAAAACGGAGGCCGCGAATCAAAAGGATTGGTTAATTCCCAGGTCGTTTGCGAGCTATTTATTCGCTATTCGCTCAAGTGGACGCCGATGGCAAAATCTCATGTATACGAGCTTTGGAAGAAGGTAAAGCGATTTTTGGACGATGTTCTTCATCACATTGCGGGTGCTACAGTTGGCGAAACCATACTCAGGGAACTACTAGACCAGGAGATGAGCAATAAGTTGCAGGCACTTAACAACAAAATAGACGAGTTAGCAACACCCTTTAAACAAATTGTTCCGTCCACCCTGAATCGAAAATTAACTACGAAGATCCATCGACTTCGTGCCCTAAGTGGTCCAAACGGCATGGATGATAACATGGAAGACGGCGCTGAATTCAATGTTTATTCTGAAATTCTCGATTGTATGGAAACTTATTATGCCGCCACATTACCAGTATTCATTGACAATGTTGCTTTTCTTGCGGTGGAAAATTGCCTGGTGGCAAACTTGGAGAATCTTATTTCTCCGTCTAACATGGCACAATTGTCAACTGAACAAATCGAACGCATCGCAGCTGATTCCGACGATACCAGGATCGCACGAATGCAACTCGCCGACAAGGTTAAAGTGCTAGAACTCGCGGTGGACTCATGTAGACGTTGCGAAATGGCGGGGATTCAGTCTGCTGCGCAGAATTATCGTGAACCAGTTCAAAATGACTTGAATGACTACGTCACGGCCGACACGCCTGAGCCGTCGCCTGAACGATCACCGACGCCTGATATCAGCCCTCCAGAAACAATCAACCTGTCAAAAAATGAAGAGACCTCCAGAGCAGATGAATCTATTGCACTAAGTCGGTCTTCCAATGAATCCAGTCGGAGCTTTTCTGAGCTCTCTCAAACTGAAGCAACATCCCCTTCCCTCATGTCCCCCTCCCTGATAGACACCATTTCAACAAGGCCCAAAAGCCCGGCAAGGACTGAGTCTAGTTCTGGAGGTAGTAGGAAGGGATCGTTGCTAAAATCCGGGTTCCGAAAACGAATCCTCAAAAGCAAACCCGGCTCGATCATGGAAGATAATAAATCGAGGACCACGACCTCGACCCCGGACTCCGAACGGAAACCTGATACGAGTAAGAGAACCTTTTCGCCGGAGACATCTAACTTTTTCATATACAGTATGTCAATCTCTTAACTTCTTTCTGATGTATAACACTTTTCAGGCTCCATCCATTCTTCAAAAAAGAAGAACCCCTCTTCGAAATACAATTATGGTACCGCTTATCAATGTACCTACTATTACTACTCCATGTAGATACAAAGGTGGGCGGGGATAGGTCTACTTCACGTAGGGGCCTATCTACCTTTGATATCTTCCCCCATCCCCCCGCTCAGCCTGATTTTTGTTTTTTGTTTTTTTTTCCTTTTGCACTGCATGTTTTCAAAGTCCCCTTTTTTTTACCTGCAACGATATCCATTTCCCTTTCCCTGCTCTTGTTCTCCCCTTTTTGCGAGCCTTCCGACGTTTTTCATCATTTTACCGGCGCAACTACCAATAAGGCCGGTGTCTTCTATATATACGCATCTATGTCTTACACGATCCTTTGATTATCTCACTTTGCTTTCCTGTTTCCTTTGAGAAAAAAAAAGGGGTTGTTTGTTTGTATTATTTTGTTTTGTTGGACGGCATGGGATGGTGTATGAGAGCAACATAGAAAGACGTTTCGCTTATTTTCGGCGTTTCCTTTTTTTTTTTTCCTACTGTTATACGTATATCCGCTTGTTTAGTTTTACAATCCCTTCCACAGTAAAAATTCAACTATTCATTATTCGGTTTAAAACTAAACGCATCCTTGTCGCTCCACACATAAATTTCGTAAGCCTGCCCAACAGCTAGGAGTCGCACTGGTTGCCACCAATATTGGCACGTACATGCATGGAAATAATTCGTGAAGGCGAGAATAACTATCATCCGCTGGCAATAATAGCAAATTGTCGTAACAGAAAGTTAATTTAGGTAGGTGGGAGGGGGGGATTAATGAAAAAAAATAAAAAGCAAAATACCATGGATGGGATGGCTGCTTGCCTTTGCGTTATCTGTCGCAACCACTCGCGCTGTCCATAACCCATGTCAGAAACCCCAGGATGGCCCAAAAAAAGGGAAAAAGGAAAGAAAAAAAAGCCCATTCCTTTCCCAAACCTAGATCCCGGCCGTGCGTCTAGAACAAATACACGGATGCACGGATTCAGCCCCAAGAGTCGTTTCGTTCAGATGTGCCTCTTTTTATCTCTCCGCAACCCCTTCCCACGCCCGGTCGTCGCCAACATGCCTGATCCACATCTGGTCGTCGCCCTGGACGGAATCGATAACTTGATTAGGGAGGGGTGAATGTCAGCAAAGATTTATATTTTTTGTTAGGAAATATTAAAGCAGCATGGCATTGTTAAAATTTTGTAATGAGCGTTTGTCAGCCCAGTTGCAGGATTCAAGGGGTGGTCAAAATGAACAATGACCAGGGGAGTGGAGCGGGGAAGATAAGACGAGATTAGAAACCGGGGCATGGGGCCTTCAGCCTTCAGGCCCAGACGACGGGTTTATTGTTGGGGTTTCCTGGGGACGAAACGTGGGAAATGGGGTTCGCGTTTCGGGCCTTCGGGGATTAAAATATTTATTCGTGTTTTGTTGTTTTTTC
Source organism: Blastomyces silverae (assembly GCA_001014755.1). NCBI lineage: Eukaryota > Fungi > Ascomycota > Eurotiomycetes > Onygenales > Ajellomycetaceae > Blastomyces > Blastomyces silverae. Next base: position 156,094 of record LDEV01001147.1, on the reverse strand, counting down.
TTTTTCTTTTTCTTTCGTCTTTGCCTGGGCTCCAGCCCTGGTGGAGGTTCTGGAACTCGGACCATTACGGATAGACAGGGGTAAGGCCTTAGTGCAGCTAAAAAGTGACCAAAGAGAGCGCTGGTTCGCAACGATGTAACTTCAGGTGAGGCGGGGGAGGGGTACAAAAGGGATTTGGAGGACTTGAGAGTGCTGATAGGGCACAAGGAATGAAACCCGAGAAAAAAAATTGCATTTCGAATGAATTCATGAGGACCGAGTGAGTTTGTCGAGCCTGTTAAAGTGTTCAAAAATCTGAAATTAAAGAACTCACCCATGTTCGCCAGCTTAAGCCACATATCTCCCCTGACTAAGAACGCCTCTTGATACTTCTCGTCCGATTCAAATGGTTTACAGAGCTTCTCCCCATGGGCAAGCGTGCGGACGAACTTTGACACATGTCCGTCTTCTCGGGGATGGTGAATGGCCTGGGAAAATACTTCCTCCCACGATAGTTTTGGTTTGTAGTTTGCAATTTCTTCCAGTCGGAGCTCTGCAGCACCACGAGAGGCGTACATCATAAGGTCCACACGACCTTTCCATTCCAGGATGCGTAGTTTGTTCTGCTTACTGATCCAGGGCTGGGAGACGAATGTAGCCAGGAAAATTGTGCTGGTAACACAGTGCATGTAGAAAAAATCGAATTTGATCCTCTTGTTGGGACGCTGCGCTGCGCCAGCGAAATAGGCTGTTGATTCTTTGAGTTACTCTCTTTTGTCCACAGTTCGCAACGGGCCAGTGGAAAACAATGACAGGGGAACATGATTGAACGAAGGGAAGGGAGCATGCAGGCACGCAGCATGGTTGGAAATGCATGGTCTCTGTGCACTGGGATGGGAGCATTGGAGTGTAGGGGTACCACGGTTGTGTTTGGAGATAGGGATGTCACGTACCAACAGCGTTGAACAGTTCGGCTAGCTTCTCTTCCAGCTGGTCTGGACCCACTGAGAATTGGCTCGCAATTTCAATGATCTCGTCTGGAGCTCGAGCCAACAATCCATTGATTTTATTCGGATCTTCCCAGCGCCCTGCTTCCCGCAATTTGGTGTTTGCGCGAATCTCCCGCAGGAGCTGAGAGAGGGGCTTCTTCCCCCCTTGCCCAACACCGCCTGCTGCCGCTTCGGCAGGCAGGAGGAATGTAAGGTTCGCTTCATGGACTGCAGTTTCGGCAAGCGCCTCTGCGACAATGGCTGGCTGATTGAACTCAAGGCCAAATCCGAGCTGGATGAACGGGTGAATGACTCCTGTAGGGCAGGGTTCCGTTAGTATGCCAGCCAGTTGAAACGGGGGAGATGGGCGGAAAACCAGCCCAAGTGCCATACCAGCAAAGAGCCGGACAAGCATATCATCCGCTAGGTTATCCCCGGCGAAAAGGTACTCATTTACCACTGGCTCTATCCCCCTGTTTTCAATTTGGCGCTGAAAATATGCCAGGAAGTTAGGATATTGATCCGGTATTCCTGCATAAGAATTGAATTGGGTCTTGTCGCCCAGCTTCTGCACAATCGCTTCATCGACTAGGCGACGAGGCAGCTGGTAAGCAGCAGTGCGATCAAAAGCCTCCTGGATGACATCTGGGGACGCCCCCAAAGCGTAGGTGGTTAAGATGTGGTGGGCCAGATGATCTGCCGCAGGTTAGTCTCATTGGTATGGTTAAAGCTGTTGTAAAAGGGGCAATAGGGCGGAAATGTGGGGGTGATGGGACGGTTGCATATCCCATTATGGCCAGGATAAATATCTATATAGTTTGGTGAAGTTATCTGCCAAGCAGCCAGTTGACTTGACTGAACTCAAATACGAAAAGAACGCAATGTTTAATGTAACCTGAGGGGCTTGTATATCAATCTTTTGGCAAGCGGGGCAGCGTTTAGCAAGATAGTCGAACTGCAAATTCAAACAACCGCACATACTGTGAAAACCCTTATCGTTGTTAAAGAAAACATGGTGTCTCTCCATATTCGCCTGCAACATTTCGGATGCCTTTTTTGCAGAATCAGCCTTCTGGTGGAGCCCTAGAAGCCCCGTATCGTTCGGCGACACGCTGATATGAGAGGCAGTAGCCATAGTTCTCTTAGGGGGCTCAAGCTTCACGTTTCCTTTGAAGATATGGGTGAAATGCGCCTTGGATTGTCGAGAGGGAGGAGGAAAGGACCCGATGCTGGCTATCCTCGCTGCTACTTTCGGTGTCTCTAGGATCTAGCTCCTGATTGTGCAGGTGAAGGCAGGCCTCTGCAACGTTCTTCTGAATGCTCGGGTGGGTATACGGGAACAACAAGGTATATTCTTAGCTGCCTGGTGCCGATGCCTTTGGACACCGTTGGTCATAGGTGGGAATTTAGGTTGCAGGCAAAAAAATAATGTGTCACACTGCCGCGTTGATTGTTTTGCAGTTTCTCCATGCCACCCTAATAGATTCGCGTAAGGGGGCTTTTATATATGTCCATTGGCGCCATCCAATGCGGGGCAGCAGCTAGGAGGGCCAGAGAGGGGAGAAGCATCATTATTCATGATTCAACGCCAGAACACGAGCTTTTGACCTGTCCTGGATTTTTAGGTGCCTTTGCGACCGCCCGAACCCGTTGAAGCGTCAGCCAAACCCCCACACAGCTGCACTCTTTGGGCTTCATAGCGATCCGGGGGCAAGTGTTGAAAGCCCAGAAGGTGTTTATTGGTAAGCGACTCCGTCCAACACGAGGATGGAGCTATGGCAGATCGGGATATTGATCAGCAATTTGGTGTTCAGCTGGAGGTCTGGATGTCTGGTAAAGATCCAGATTAGAAATACGCTGTAGATATATGCCCCTTTTGGTAGAAAGAAAGTCTGAAGTCTGTGATAAGAATACAGAGTTGCGTAGTGTGGGGGTCTAGCTGGCAAAGCCGGTGACACTCTCCCGCGCCTGAGTTTGGTTTTGAGAATCGTTCAAAACGAGACAGGCTGAGAACGCAGAAGCTCTAAACGAGTTCAGTATTAGAAATGTGTGTGGACGTTCGATGGTAATGAACATACTCTCCCGATGTATGGATATTTTAACCCCGTTGCGGTTTCCATGTATGTATGTACATGTACATTACCTGATGTGATATCGGTTCACGCGTTAGGCGTAGACATGATCAAAAACACAGGACACAAATAAATGATGATTTCCTTTTTATCGAATCTATTAGTAGTTACATGTACATGCCACAATAAGGCGAGATAAACCCAGGCGATATGTCTTATTTCCATCAGATTCATTCCCTGGCTTCCCATTCATCGTCCAAGTAGACCATAGCCCCAATGGGAATTAAAAAATATATTATATAAAATAAACGGTCATGTTAAATACACAAAATCTCATACGTCCAACGAATGATTAAAGAAAACGCATTTCCAGTCTATGTTTTATCCAGACCAAGAGCTTTCTTTCTCCTCAGGCGATCTCTCTCAATCTTCTTGAATAGAGGGTGCTGTCCCGCCTTCTCCCTTAGCTGTTTATTCCTACTCTTATTATGTTCGATATACGCCATGTCCTCACCTCCAGCAAGGCCGCTCAAGGTCGCCGCGCTGCGTTTCACTGCCCCTTTCTTTGCTGCGCCTCGCGCTTTCGGCCCTCCTGAGCGCTCGCTGAAAAGATCGTCCACGACTTCTTCCACGGCTGCGGAGGTCTCGTTCTGCAGCATGACTTCTTGTAGAAGTTCGCGACGTTCCGCTGGGGTGGCATATGCGAGTCCTTCAAGGTTTTCAATCCCTTCAAGGTGAGTGATCACCTTGAACGCGTATCCCTGGTCAACTAAGAAAGCTTGCCGTTTGGAGGAATAAAACATCTCGTCCGTGTCTTTTGACACAAGGGAGTAGAAGAAAGCATTGAATCCTTCGTCGTTCCTTCGTTTGGCTCGTAGGATACGTCCGAGACGCTGTGCCTCCTGACGACGAGAGCCATAATGTGACGAGATCTGTATCAAGCAAGTCGCTTCCGGCAGATCTAGCGATGTATCGCCAATCTTGGACAGGAAGATTGTATTAACTTGCTCGTTATGCTGGAAGTTCTCTAGAATCCGCAACCGTTCGTTTTGAGGCGTTCCACCGTAGATGTAGGCCTTGTTCAATTTCAGAGCATATCGCTCGAGAGCGTAAACGTTGTCAGAGAAAACAATGACTTTGTCTCCACGCTTTTCGTGGTAATCGATCAGGAACTGGCACGCCTGGAACTTCCTGGGATTCATGATGTAGAGCAAAGCTGCCTTTCTGGATTTCTCACGCATATACTCTGTATAGAACTCCGTTGTCATGGGGCACCATACCTCGGCGCATTGAACTTTGGCAATGTGCCCCTGTTCAGCCAACTCCATCCAGTTTGCTTCATACAACTTGGGTCCAATCAAGAAATTTAGGTCCTTGATCTTGTCATCCTCACGCAGGAGCGTCGCAGTGAGTCCAAGTTTTGTCTGAGTAGCAATGGCCGAAGTGACCTTTCGGAACATCGATGCTGGAACGACGTGGACCTCATCTAAGATCATCAAACCCCATTCTCTAGACTGCATCCAGTCCATCATTTTCTCCGCATCATGGGAACGAGCCCGTGTTTGGGACACCATGGAGTATGTGGACACAATAATTCCAGTATTTCTCCGGAATTTTTCCTTGTTGTCAGAAGTGAAAATAGCAATATCACTGGGGTCAATATTAGACCACCTGAGGAATTCGTTCCTCCACTGGACAACAGACATTGAGCTAGTGCAGAGGATGATAGTCCCTTTCTTGATGGTACAAGCAGCCGTTATACCGACTAGAGTTTTTCCTGCACCACAAGGCAACACGATGATCCCGCTCTTAGCTCGTCCGTTGCCAAACATCTTACTCAAACTTTTCTCCTGGTAACTTCGGATTTGCGCATTAGGCTTCAAGTCGATGTCTAGGGTAGGGTTGATTTCATCATTTCTGAAATCATATTCTTCGAGAGCTGGACAGCCCATACTTTGGCATCGAGCTTTTACCGCTTCCACGGCAGTATTTGGGATCTCAAAGCTGTGAACCTGAGCTGGGTCGTCGTCATCATCCTCTTCCCTCAAATCAACCAAGAGGTCATCCTCCTTTGGCCGTCCATTTGTTTCTCCGTCCATTTGTTTCTGGTCTGGGTTTTGTTTCACCCCAGCCGCATCCTTAGTTCCGGGAATAACCAACCCTCCCATTTTGGGAGCGGCCTGCTGTATTATGCCCTCCGAATTTTGCAACCTCTGCGGCCCAATAACCTCATCTTGAAGCAGCATCTGCAAAGTGGCTGGATCCGAGCTCTCCACAAAAAATCTATTATATTTCAAAACGACTTTAATTTTTCCATACGATTTGGTAAAATTAATGATGAAGGACTTGATCGCTTCCGGTAGCGGCGTTTTCGACAAACGATCCAGGAAGTTAATGATATCGCCAGGTAGTAAGCCCACCGATACTGCAGCATACAGGCTGTTCCCCGTTAATCGATACTCGTGCAGATGTGTAGGTCTCGACAGAGGCTCAGCTATAGTCGTAAGGAAATCCTGTGCCTGGGATGCCAGGGGCGAGAAGCTTTCCAGGGTAATGGTGCCCTTCAATGGCTCGATCCATAGTGGTCGGTTTGCATGGTCGGGCTTCAGAGGCAAGGATGAGAAATCCTTATAACCAAAATGTGGATCCTGTCGTTGGACGTCCGCTTTCTTCTTTTGGCTGAACGCCTGAAGAGAAAACTTCTCGACCACCTCTGCTCCAGGGCAAATGTTCATTCATTTAGCCACGAAATGCACGACAGCTTGAAATCAACAAAAATCCTCCCTAAGCAAGAGTCCTGACTTACGTTTTAAGCTATCACCGTCATATTCGCTGTCGTCTGCAGCCCCGCGGTCTGAGTACTCATCGCTGCTCAGGACACTCTGAGGAGCAGAAACCGGGACCGGAGTGGATCGTTTGGAAGCCCGTCCTGAATTACCACCTACCAGAACTGGTCAGTGACAGTGAAAGCAGACCCTAGCAAACAAGGGATAAGCATACTGCCAGCTGCCTTCCTTTTTGGAGGCATACTATCGCAAATCACGTCTGGCGAAGTGGCGACAAACCCTCGACTCTACCTACGATAGAGAGCGTATCGCAGCCGTTAATGAGACGACAGTATCCGGGTTCAGAGCAAAAGTACTGCCTTATCTGGGCTTGCACCAACGTAATAGCTTCCTGCAAGCACGTTATACCGGTGAGAATGTTGCTGATGAGTCTTTTCACCGGTGGTTGTTGACAAGAAAGCGAAACCATTCTTCATCATTGGTTTGAGGTTTGATAAGGCTACAGCAGCTGACTCATCATCGCGTGCATCACGTGAAATTTCCAAGAATCTGAGCCGGGAAGGCTAGCTCGGCTCTGATTGGCTGGCGGAAACTTCAACGACGTCAAGCTCCGGCGCCGCAACTTTTTGCCCGCCCGGAATCCCCGACGAAAATGCTTTTTTCCTGCTCGCATATAGCCTACAACGGCCAATTTGCCAGCACCCAGTTGAACAGAGAACCGGCATCGAGAGGTCTCAATTATATTAAAAATGAATACTGTACGTTGCAATACCCCTTAAGTTTCAGGATATCAGCAATACTAATATTAAATGTTTGGTGTTTAGATTAGATCTACCTGGTACGTCTACCACATACGCCCAGAGCAGCATACCTTGCCAAAAAGCTATCCCTCCGTCACATAACCTTTTGGGCATATATTCTACGGCATCTGACCGGTATGTCTATCTTATTGCAAACAGGGTGGGCTGGGGCTCCCTCTGCGTCGGTACGTAACGCCATGCAAAAAGCCCTCTCTCCAATCTTCCCAAATAAACCCGCCCCCCCCAATTTAAACCCTAATGCATTTACCCCAATCTAACCGTTTCCCTCCCTATCTTCTCGCCACCCTCCACAGCCGGCGGCGGCGCATACTACTTTGCCAAAAAATCCATAAACGCCGACCGCGCCCAACGACACGAAGAAGCCCAGCGCCGCAAGGAGGAAGCCTATCGAAGGGAATATTCCGCAAAACCGCCGTCGTCAACGTCGACAACAATGTCATCACAATCTCCCTCGTCTTCAGGCGGGGGGTTGGCAAATGCGGCCCGCGCGAATGGCGCCGCAGGGATGGACGATACGGGCAGTCCGAGTAGGGAAGCTGGACATGATCCTGCCGCAACGAGGCATGAACCCGAGACGCAGGCAGAGAGGGTTAATGAGAAGGGGAAGTATGAGGCGTCAGAGCAATATACATCGAGGAAGGGGAATCGGCTTTAATAATTTTGGAGAAGTTTGGGGGGGGGGGTTGATCAATGGCTTATCTACTAACTTATGTGAATGGGGAGGGGTGCCGAAGACATAAAAAAGGGAGATAGTCGTATAGACTGGAGACGTCTGGAAACATCTTGGGGTATGTGGTGGGTTTTGCATGAATTATATTGTAGAAAAATGTTGTACGATTAAATTTGCTGGAACGATAGTTTGAAAATCCCCCCTTTTGTTGTTCTGTACATACTCTTGTTTTGGGAGGGGTAGTTAAACAAAATGTTGATCAATTCGCAAGTCCAACCTCAGTTCCCAAACCCAAAATTTGAACCTGCTTCTTATGCCCAAAGTTTCACAGGTCACTTCCACAGTCCATGCTAAACATTATGTCACAAAGAAATGAACCAGCCAGTCCGAATCTACCCCATTCGAAGGGCCCTTAGGTATATACATATAACCTAGAAGCAACGATGCAGCAAGCCACTTATCCAGTTACGCCGTTATCACCGCCTCTCATTCCAAAACAAAAGTTATTCCATGCCGCCACGAGTCCCCGAAGAAACCCACTGCTGGAGAAAAGGTAGGCCTTCTATCACGGTAGTGTGTAATACGTAAGTAGTGGCATCCGTATATTTATACGTAACGGGCCAGTAATATATATATGTATAGATTTCATGGCACCTACTAGCGGGCGTGAAAGCAGAGGGGGGGATATCTAGGCAAATGCGCCTTTCGTTAGCTTGCCATCCAGAGCTATTTAATAACTAGTTATAAATCGGGCTGGATATTTATTCAGGAGATCCAAAAGCAAACGAAGCAGAATGGAAGAATGAAATAAAAAATCAAACTCAACTTATTCGTATGCGGATTCCCTAGCTTCTTCTCTCGCGAGCTCTGGATGGCGGGTGGGATGAAAGGGACCACGACTAGAGAGGTGATCCCGGACATTGTTAGGAGCCTGTGAGCGCGCGTCTCGGGCTTTGGTGCCCGGGCGGAGAATTGGCGGATTGGGACTCGTAGCATCGTTGCGGAGGGGAGGAGGTGAGGTGAGGCTGGTTGATTGCGCGGTGCGGGGTGGCGGGGGGTTGACTCCTTAGTTGAGCATATGTATGTACTGTACTTCTAGAGAGCGCAAGATGTCAGGGGAGCTTGGGATGCGAAGTGGGCAGCTCCTAAGACGAGAGGGAGGGAGGAGGGAAAGGGGTCTCTGTGCACATTAATATGTAGGTTGACAAGATAATAGAAGCCCGCAGGTCATTTGGGGGTTGGTTGTTTGGAGGATCGATCTAAATAAGTACCTGGGTAGTTAGTAATGAGGGGTTGCTAACTAGTTAATATATTATGTATGATGGCAATGCACTCCCACGGCATCAAAAAGAGGTGGTGGGGTCACCCATCTTACGATATATAGCATGCTCTTCCGCCTCAACAGTGGATGTGAAAACACCAAAGAACAGATCTTGGAGATAAAACCGCTGGCAGACAACCCACGACTGCACTAAAGGGATCAACCCTTGCCGTAGGGCCATACATCGTAAGATATGCTACCCATCTTTTTCCGGCTCTCATGACCTACCACCTCCTTGCCAACGGCCGTTTCGCTTACTACTTTTCATATTCAAATACCGCCGTTCGAATTATTGAGAGAAAAAGTCCAGGTGGCTATAAGATCAGATCTATGATTAGTGTGCTGGTTACCGGGTTTATGGCAAGCATTGATTATATCGGTTTCGTCTAGACTGGACCACTCTTCCTTACCTAGCGTCAAGGAGAGGAATATGTATATATATATACGGAAAAATTGTTCTTAGAGTTTGGGACTCCTTGGTCATTAGCAATACGATTAGTCTATATTTTCTATGTAGGTATGCATCGGTTCATATCTATAGGCTCCGCTGAATAACAATTCAATCATGAAAAGCATGACAAAAAATCGACAAAACAACAACAAACCCAATAACAAAGCAAAGAAAAAGGGAAAAAAAATCCGTCCCCCCTACTCCCCTGACCTCTTAACACATCAGCAACTAACGGTATAAGTAACATACCAGCCAGTGTTGCTATTCTGAACAAGTGAAATCTGACCATCCCCTTCCTTGGGGTTCAGAGAAAGTCTAAATTTCAACACTTCCTTGCAAGGGGTGCTGGTGATCAGATGTGTATGTTCACCTGGGGCAGTCGGCCAGTTCTCAAAATTCGACAATGCAAGTTCCTTAAGCGTCCCATCCTCTTCCACAAGAGAGACGATAGCTTGCCCGTTACCGTCGACTGTAAAGCTTCTTTCAGCTGGCACATACCAGTCCAGCCTGCAATGGTCTGCATAACTGGGGATATTCTTGAATGTCATCTGCTGGTCGTGATATGTTGATCCAGTCTTTGAAATCAATAAATCCTTCACAATTTCGGGCTGCACTTGTCCGTTCTCAACGGCCTGCATCTCCGGTTCATAGATAACGGTTTTGGAACCAGGTACGCAGACTGGCGGGGCTGGTGGGGCGTTGTTTCCGTCAGGGCAGCCGTCATCCAGGTTGCATGGGTCGACGGAGCAGCAGCCGGCAAAGTTATTTTTGGCGCAGACATACCACTAGGTGTTTGCGGAGCATTCGGTGTAGCGGGCTTTTAGGATATTGGTGGAGGCTGGAAGCGCAGACACGAGGGTGCCAGTAGCGGCGAGGAGGAGGGAAGTTTGCCAGAATTGCATTTTTGGGATGTGGTGATTCTCGATAAGAAGTTAAGAGAATCGTTCGTTTATGGGCGTATTGTTATGTTGAAGATTGAATTTAAAGATCGATCACCCGAGAGGTTTTGATTTTCAAGCTGTTGAGGAGTATGGTTGGATGGTTGTTTATAATGTATTGCGATGTTGATGTTGATAGTGATGGAAAAGATATGACCCATCGAGGTTGATCTGGACATATTTATATTTCGAACCTTTATTTCTGTCTCTTCTTTTTTTCCAACATAGCCTTGATTTTTCTATATTTATTCCACTTGACATCATTAGCTATTTGCCCAACAGCTACGCGATTGCAGCCGAGTAACTGTAGTGACGAAGCTGCACGGCTTGCACAGCGTTGACGGTGAGTTCCTGCATGAGAAATGATATTAGTTGAGCATCAATAAGCAAGAGATCCGCGTCAAGCCTTGCACTGTGGCAAACGGCAAGCCTCATAAGGCTGGCAATGCTGAGATAGCCGACAGTTAGGGGTGGTGGTAAGACTGTTCATTGGTGGAGGAGACAATTTAGGCCGATTTTCAGCTGCTATCCCCTCGTCTGGGAGCGAGGCAACAATTAGCGTATTTTTCTGCCATAGCAATTTATGACTGCTTACTGGCTGGAAGTGGATAATTCAGCCTGCCTATTGGCCATATCAAGGCGGTAAGGCACGACGCTAATTGTTGCCTCGCTCCCAGACGAGGGGATAGTCCCATTGAGGTCCGCTGGTCCAGAGGTTTAGCGCGCTAGAGCGACCTGACCTGACTAAGACGGGCTGAGCATTAGTTCAGATTTGTAAGGGGCATGTATCTCCAGGCCCACTGAAGTAGTTCAGCATTTCAAGGCTTTCTGCGATCAGGGTTCGGCATTCATAGTCAAGATGCTAATTACTATTCTTAGAATATGACACTTCAGTTATTCCCCACAATAAAGAGGGTCTCCTTTGTGGCGCGTGCAAACAGGCAATGCCAGGTCCCAGCTAATCAGTTGGGAGTTCCAAAGGGGCATAAACTGTATCAGAGAAGCATATCCTGTCGTTGTCCGAAGGCAGACAGTCCATCCGAATGCCTGTAGCAGCGAATGCCTCGGGGATTGGCGGTCTTACTGGTCGGATGATAGACGGGTTTCGTCCGTATTATGCATACTCCGTAATGCTTCTAGCAATGTAGCCCTCATTTCATCTGTGTTGGCCAGCACAGTTATGTATGCCAGGTTGTTCATGGATGCGTCTGGCAATGCCAATATCTTATGGCAAGTAGTCACCAGGGGAGTCAAGCTCATTGGTTCGTAGAGGGCTGGCGCAACAACAAAGCGATGTATTGTACGGAGTACATTGACAAGGCTTCCTTTTTCGAGATTCCTTGTTCAAGTTTTAGCGACCTCTTCCCCTGCCGAAGAATTCTATCTGACGCCAGATATTTTCGGCATTGTTAACTAGTTGCTGGCATCTGTTGAAAAATCCACAGCAGCCAACTAACTGCTTCATAACGAGAGCAGCCCTCCGAACAAAACAAGAAGATCTGCCCCGAATGATTTGATATGCAGCCCTCAGCTGTACGTTGAGCTCAGTATTCCGCTCCGATTTTTCCTATCCGTCTCCAGGCTTCATCACACTTCGACGGATCGGGTTGATGGCCTGAGTTTGACATTGCCTGGGCCCATTATCACCATACATTTTAAGTTCTCAACGGTACCGGAGCGTAGAGGCGACTGGATCCAGAGAAAACAACGGACCATTTCCGCCTGCTATCTCAGAGCTGTCAACGAGGTTGTCCAGTGTCAGGAGAGTTCGCTGCGCCCACAGAACACGGTCTCTCAAGAGCTAGGAGCACTCAGTCAACAGGCGTGATTATATACCTGGCTTCAAAAACTTTCGTTGGCGCATAATTGATTAGTTCTTCCGTTCCAACTGGCAGACTTTGCGAAAGACGAAGCAGCTGTGTTTCAATCGATCCCATTTTGGGATCTCTTCACGTGATACATATCAGGTGATTAAATTAAAATCATGTGATACGAAAGCTCTCCTGAATATCGTAATTTTGGGCATCGAAAGAACCAACGACGACGTTAACAGCTTATCTGAGCCCCGTTTTCCGCAACATGCAGATGGAACAAGAATCGTTTGACATAGAGATACGCCTATCATGACGACTCATCTGGTTGCCATTGCGAAAGCTACTTTCTCAGCTGGGCTCTTGCGACCAGATCCCACCTCCGTCCACCGCGATGAGATCGCCTTCTTCCACACGTCGTTCGACCGGGCAGTGACGCACTGCTCTCCAGGAAACATCCAGGTTTGAACAATGACTCCTCATGTCGGCGTTAAATGGGTTTACTAAATCGTTGATCCGGGTACCTCCACTAGATCTGCAAATCGTGGCTGCTGAAAAATGTGATTCCTTCTTCAACGAGGATTGGGGCTCTGGGCAAATACCTTGTCACTCTATCAGAATCTTTCGAACCTGGCGATAAACCACCGGCTGCTGGACAGGCCGCTGTTGAAGCCTCGAAGAATTCTCCAAAACGGAAAAGACTGCATATCCTGTATTTGCTGAACGATTTGTTGCATCATACCAAATACCATGAACAGACAACATCCGCCTTTTCAACCCTCAGTGGTTCCCTTCAACCATTCTTAGTTGACCTTATTAGCCTTGCGGCTGGTTTTTCTCGCGAAAAGAACCCAAAACATCACAAACGATTGAGTGATCTTCTGGATATATGGGCCGGTAATAGCTACTATAGCGGGGATTACATCAACAAGCTCCGTGAAACCGTGGATAACTCCTCGTCTCCTGATGCACTGAATGCAAAAGTTGCTCCCAAAGGCTTTGGTTCAGATACACCGAACAAGATCCCTCCAAGGGACGCTCCTTACGTAATGCCAGCGACACATGGAGACCCCTCTGCGCCGTATCATGAGCTACCCGCGGGGAATCTAATGCCACATATAATTCCCAACTCGACCGCCCCAATCCGACCACAGGCAGTGAAACCTCTACAGTTTCTTGCAGGACCTGCTGATGAGTCTCTAGTCACGGCAGTAAAAAACTTTCTAAATGACGTCGACAAAATATATAACTCGAATGGGGAAGCGTTGGATGGGGGAGACGATGTAGAGATTGATGAGCTTGGTCAGATCATTGTTCGTGACCCAGTGACGGGGGAAGTTGTTGACGGAGAAACGTACTATGGTTGGTCTCGTTCATTCTGCGAGAAAATGAAGAAAAGGAGGGATGGCAAACTTGGTCGTAGGAGCGAAAGTCAAAGTCTCAGCCCCAGCCGAAGCCCCAGCCGCACCCGGAGTTATAGCGCAAGGAAACGGCGACGATATAGCGATAACACGAGCGATGATGACAGGGGACGCTCTAGATCACCGGGTTCATCCATATCAGGCAACCGAAGTCGGGGCGACTCCTACTCGCGCTCTCTTTCCCGCTCCCGTTCCCGCACAGCTCCAGGCCGCTCAGGACGTCCAAGATCACGGTCAAGATCGATATCTTACTCTCCTCGCCCCTTATCTCCACCACCGTTTCCTTCACAACATCAGAATGCTCCTTTCCCACCTCCAGGAACAGCTCCGCCTATCCCTCCTCCAATGCCATATCCCTTTAGTGGATTGCAACAATTCTCACCTTCCCATCCTCTACCGATCCCTGGTCCTGGTGGCATGTTTATTCCCCCGCCTCCGAGGCCGCCAGGGTATCACGGACCTTGGCCGCCCCCACCCCCACCTCCTCCACCTTCTCAACATCATGGCACAACGCCACCATTCCCACCACCTCTACCACCTCCACTACCCGTGAATATGGGCGTGAATATGAATATTCCAGGTTTCCAATCTCCAGCTGGTGGCGGTATGCCGCAATTCTCCGCTCATTCACATCCGTCTCACCAGCCACCTCCTGGATCATACCATTTCCCACCGCCGCATAACCCTCAGGGACAGGGACCGGGACACCAGCCTTACCCTGGCGGAGATGTGAATGACTCTGGTGGAAGTAGAGGCCGGGGAAATGGTGCAAGTGGAAGAGGAGGGTGGGGGAGAGGAGGATGGTTTTGATTTGATCTTACGATTTTTAACTTTTTTTACCTTACATTGCTTGGTTGTGTGGGGAATTCATCCGAGCTTTTAGGACCACTGGATATACGAGAGGATTGGAGTTATATTCTTCAGACATTTCCTGGTGGGCTAGGATTTGTGATTATTTACAAGGGCTTTCTTTGTAAGACAGTATGATGAAGCATTGTAAGATTACTAGATGCATGAACTGCAGATGCAAGGGAAGGGGATCTTCCCCGTAGTTGAATGCAGCAGATGAAGAGCGTTGAAAACAATATCAGCCCTTTACCGATTTCCAAGAAATCTCTTTTGCGACAAAGCCAATGCTATTCCCTGTGCCACTGCCCGGATCTGCACGAATCACGAGCACAATTACTTACTCCGTAGTTTTCCACAGGCTGGATCGATCGGTGCTCCAGTAAGATAAGCACGACCCCGCTTCTGGCAAAACGGTTATCATTCCAACGCTGTTGAAGATGAGAAAAATCTGGTTTGCAGCTCTATTTTCATTGGATGCTCAAAAATTAGATTCTATTAAAAATATCTGTCACTCATCTTCCAGCACACATCTGTAGCGTACATAGATATGCACATCATCCGGCTTATATGTAAAGATTCCGAAGATATCAGAGAAACCACCCTTGTGCATCTACGTAGGCTAATGCGGGATCTATGCTACCTGAGCACAATTGAGTTATTTTGGCGGAGATAGGGGTTTGCTGGGAGCTGCTGATCAATCTCAAGAGAGGGTTCATTCCCGTCTCCTGAGGACCGGGAATGACGAACCGTAGAACTCCTAGAAGTCCTTCCTGAAAGCATAAAGAGCTCAATTTTGGGATATGAGAATCTCTGGATATGCACATCTAATTGTTATTCGAGTCTTTCATTCCTACCATTGACCTGATCGAGGAGACTTGGAGCTGAAAAAGAGATTTATCCCAAATGGGAAATACTGTGTAACCACTAGCAAACCTTAAATAATTAGAAACTGGATACAAGCCTCGCATAGATGAAAGTAAGCATGGGCGTGACGCTTTAAATAAATCCCATTGCCATGCCTGTGGTGTCTCAAACTCCCCACTCTCGACCGTAAAGTTAGCTCAGATATCAATCCTAGCTAGATTGATCTATCAATATAGCACACCCAACATCCACAAGGAGAACATTTCCCACCATCGTCATAGTCATGTCCCAATCCAATTCCCTCAAAGTTCTCCTCCTCCCTTTCCCAAACTTCGACACCTTGGACCTCTATGCTCCGATCGAAGTCCTGGGCAAGGGCGCGGCCATCGGCGGGCTAGAGATAACCTTTGACATCGCCGCAATTGCCCAACCAACTCTCAGCGCAGAGAAGGTCCCCGTCTCTCCAAACCTCAGCATCTCCCAGGCGATGCAGCAGCTCGATCAGTATGAAATCGTCGTCCAGCCTGGCGCCGGCATACCCGAAGTAGAAAAGTACTTGGAAAATCCAGCACAGCTTGGATTGAGCCCGTCCAGCGTGAAGGAGCATCTACAACTGCTCTTGACATTCTCGCAAATGACCACGCCGTCTCCGCGCGGCTGTAAACGTGTGTTCCTGTCAATATGCACTGGGGCGCTCGTGGCGGGACTGGCAGGGGTTTTCAGCAATATGATCGTCACTACCCATTATGCGGGGCTCAAAAAGCTGCGAGACTATTGTAGCATGGCGGGGGTGGGGACGGTTGTCGAGCCTGATATAGGAGATGGGGGTTATGAAGGGTACTCGAATGCGCAGCAGCAGTCGTGGAGGTGGGTTACTGTTGACCGTCCCCAGTTTGGGGCGAGGGTTATTAGCTCTGGGGGGATTAGCTGTGGGCTTGATGCATCGTTGTTTTTGGTGAGCGAGTTGGAGGTGTGGAAGGATGGGCAGCGAGAGAAGATTGGAGTTGCGAAGGCGCACAGGTGCGCTCGGATCATGGAGTATGCATGGAGATGGGCTTAGTTAGTGGCCGCATCTGAGTTTCCTTATCTCACTTCTCCCTATAATAATTCTGGAGTATGTAAGGCGGAGGAACCCGTTGAAGAAGACTGGAAAGTTTCGTCCCATTTCGTCATGTTGTTAATGTGGTCTCCAGCTCATTATTTCGGCTTTATTCGTCTCGGATGCTTAGCTGGGAGGATATTGAATTCGATATTGCGCCAGGGTATAGTGAGTAAACTGAGTAAGTGGTTAATTGCATGAGTTTGATATCCATATTAGTATGTTCATGATGCTTATTGAGTCCAATTTCGCTCCTCAATTCCAAACATCTGAATATAGTAGATTCTCATGTCATGGTTCTCAGCACAGCTGGCAGGGGAAGGTGCTATCCAGGCACCTAAACAGCTCTTGGCATCGAAGAACTTTGATTCGGATCTTCACAAACCTCTCCATGACTTCAAATCTGTCCTTCAAAGATGCCTTCTCCTCCCTTCCACCCGGCCATGCGGCACTCTGCCGCACTAGAATGAATTATCCTTCAGCCGAAAGGGGAAACTGGGCCAATTTATAGGATGTTGATTTAACCATTCAAAGAGCACATCCGCGATTCCACTCCCTGTTTAACTTCCACGCAAGTGCTCAATTGGTCAAGTGCACGAAAATCCAAGCCTGAGAAGCGAGCGCTAAAGCTGACTGGTGCTGGCACTTTTTAGCTGGGTTCGCGCTTGAGAAAAGTTGTGCAGGCATTTTAACTATCCCGAGCTCCGAATGCACATCAGCAGGAACTGCTAACAGAAACGGGCACAACAAACCTCTAGGTTTAAATACAAGAGTACCAGATGATTTGGAATCTTGATTGTGACACGAGTATTGGTTTCTCTCACGCGTATCACATTTATGCCCCGTCTGCACTCAATAGAGGCCGATCAGGAGGTCGAGAATCGTTGATTGTATTTCGTATAAAAGTGGCACGCACGGTCAATTCTACTCGTCCCACACTCAACTATCTCCCTATGACGGCAAAACTTTAATCGAAGCCACCTCTCATAAATTTCAGCATAGTCCTTGTCGCCATCTCCTGGTTCATTTCATCCCCCTCTTTCCAATTCGTCGGTTTTTCATCCGTTAGCACAGAAAGATCCAGAGGCTCTGAAAGGTCAATTTGACTCAACTGCGCCATCGAGGTGCAGAGCCCGATTCGGTCCTCGAGGAGCTTCCTTTCGTTTCTCAAAGATATCCAGGCTGCATTTGAATCGGATATTCCGGCGCTTTGGAATAGGGGAACCATGGCCTCGAAGCAATCCAGTTTCAATAAATCACCGATCTCCAAGGAGGATGATTTTTCGAGTTCGGAGAGTTGTGCTTCAAAGGAAATTTGCGCTAGAAGTAAGGGAGTACTCTCCCCAATTTGGGATTTCCTATTGGACCACGTACTGGGCAGCCCTAGATCTTGTCTATCCTTTTCGCTCGGCTGATCGACGCCCATTGTGATTTCTGTATCTGCCTTGTGGGCTAGAAGCGCAGCCACCATTTCTAGGTGTCCTGTAATGCTAGCGATACAAAGCGCAGTACCTAGAACAGGGTGAACATAGTTAATACACTCTGCAGTGTGGAAAGCTGTAAGAACGGCTTGGATAATCCTGGCTGAAATTTGGGACCTGTCGTTTATCGCGTTTGAGGGGCAAAGCGCGAGAAGGTGTAGGGCGCTCAGCTTTCTCGTTTTGTTGACAATGAAGTCCACTTGACCGGCAGGCTAGGTAATACTTCTTAGTTTCCGTTACTGGGCGAGAAAAATGACAGGAACACTCACATTATTAGGATTGACATTTAGCTTCCGAAAGATATAGTCCACTGATTGCAATGTGGCTTCCGTATGCGTCAGAAGAAGTTCACCAAGGACAGTGATCCACTCTTCCCTCTTATCAAACTGATACAATGCGTTAACATCAGCACCTTTCTCCACAAGCAAATCCGACAGATCAAAGTAGCGGCTTTTGATCGCAAGCGCTAAACTTGAAGGGCTTCCATCTGGCAATGGCTCGATAGCCATCCCAGATCGGATCAGATACTCTGCAATAAAGATTCCATTACGCGATGTTCGTGGACGGCTCGCTGATAGCTGGAGCAAAGAGAACTGCCTTCCATTGTCAACAGTGCGTTTTATTCCCGTTCCTGCGCCACGGTTAACTAGAAGCCGGAATATGGCTTCATGGTTCATCAAAACTGCCTCTTCGATGGGCCTGTGGCCAGGCGAGCCATTTGGATCATGCCCCAATTCCAACAGCGCCTCCACAATATCGGCATTCCCCAGCCTCACCTCCTGGCATAGCTGCATGCCCTCGACGGGTTTCCCAAAATCTAGAGCTCTCCAATCTCGAAGCTTTTCGTACCTTCGACGTAAGATCTGAAGTGTTTGAAACATATCCCGCTGATATGTAGATCCACAACGGACCAACCTGCTTTGTAAGGTAGTCGGATCATATGGAGTTATACATTTTCCATGGGCAGCTTGGAGCATTCCAATCTCGTCAAATATAGGCGTTTTCTCTGGAAGCATTTGATCGATGTAGAGGAGCAATACTTCCAGGATGTGAGGAAGAGTGAGGACAGCCGCTAGCTCAGTAGGCGATTTAACAGTAATATCGTCTTTATGCCCCACGTTTGCTAAGGGGTTCGCACCGAGACCAAGCATAACCTTCACGGCAGGAAGACTTCTCATCAATACAGCCCTCCCTAGCGGCGTTGTTGAAATGCCAAAATTGTCCTCCCAGTCCGCACTTATCATTCTAACATCTTTTCGCATTGTGCCGGTAGCGTGCTCTATATTAGCACCAGCATCTACCAAGGCTTTTGCAAGAGGGGTCATTTTTTCAGGAGTGAAGCTGCAGAGCCAGTGGAGGGGTGCTTCTTCACCAAATTCTGTTCCCCGTCCGTTGGCGCCGTGCTTGAGGAGATACATGGCGCAGTCAAAATGGCCACTGCGACAAGCACATACAAGGGGAGATTCAGCCAACGATTTATTTGGAAGATCAACGCAGCACAAATATGTCTCAACCATGTACTTAAGCGCTTTCAGTTTTCCTAAGGTTGCAGCCAAATGTAGGAGACCGTGGCCCTTGTGGTTGACAAAGATTTTATCAAACTCGGATTTCTCAACCTGAGTGGGTTCGGCATTCTCGTCATTCGCCAACCAAGTTGCAGAAGAATGTGAATCTTTCTTCCGTAAACAGGAATTATATGCAGTTCCAAGCTCGTCTTTGATCTGACCTTCAAGGATCGCAATGTCATTCAGATCGTAGCACCGGCGTAATTTTCGAGGGACAAAATGCGGCATGCCGACCCCGCCTGCCATGGTCCTCCTCGCCCAATCCGCCTCCGTCATCATCTTTTCCCATCGTTCTCGTTCATCTGTACTAGTCAGTCGCGCAATTATTTCTCTTGCATCCTCCATACAATTGTGATGACCTCTTATAATGCCCCATCGGATGTACTCTTGCAGTTGGTCCAGCGTAAGAGATGTTGGCGCAGAAAGAGCGGTGCTAACACGCCACAACCAAGCCATCGCCCAGTAGTCAACATCACCCTGATCACCTGCATTGGCAGATTCCTGTAACCAATGGCACGCTTGCTTCTCGTCAAATGTGACGCCAAATCCCGTTAGATTGCATTGGAACAAGTAATATGCAGCTTTCCATGGCTGCAGCTCATCAGGAGTTCCAGGTCTGGTTTTCCAGCAAGCCTCCTTGAAGTCGCTAACGATCTGCTGTTGTTGAGCCCAGTCAAGAATCTTCTTTAGTTTGTCAGGTTCAAATGAAAATTCCGCTATATCCGGAGGTGATATTTTTGGTCGATGGCCTGGGGTGTTTCTTTGGCAATCATAATCGCTGCCCAAGTTCCCAAGGAAGAAGCCAAGATTGTCAACGGTTAGTCCATGAGAACCCGGTGCTTCCATACGGTCGATCCTATCCCCCTCGTCATTTGCAGCGGCGACTCTCTGGAGAAACGAATCTATTTTACTAAAATGCATACCTCTCAGTGCCGCCTGGGTTCGGGGGAGAGATCTATCCATTGGGTCAACGACGATTGTATGCGCTAGCACATATAAGATCAATGCCAGTGCCTTCTCATTGATTCCATTGTCCGAAGCGTAAACCTGAGTGCTGCACACGGCCTTTAGAAGGATGTCATCGTCGAGTTTCAGCGGTTGGAGCAGTTTCTCAGAAGATTCCGTAGGTTTAGAATCCAGTCCCAATTCCGTTGCGATATCTCTTCCGTCAATAAACGCTCTCCACACCAACAGTCCGAAGGAGTAAACATCCGTCTGCTTTATTCCGTCAGCGGAGAGTCGGTTTGAAAATTCAGGTGCCTGGCACGGGTAGGTTCCCATCGAAAGATGGGACAAGTCACGCTGGTCAATGTCCATTACCGCTCCGCCGAAATCTGCCAATTTTGCGGTGTATGGCTGCCCCTGAGGGGTGTCATACTTGTTGGCAAAAATAAGAACATTTTCATGCTTCAGATCGCCATGGACGATTCCGCATGCGTGAAGAATAGCAAGCCCGCGAGCAATATCATGGCACAGTTTCTGTTTAATGGCAAAAGGCAGTGGGGGGTTGTAGGCTTGGAGATCGCGGAAGGAACCGAATGTGGCATACTCGATAATTACTTTCGGATATGCGGAGTCTGATTCCGCAGATGATCCCCATCCGAATCCCAACAGATGAACGATGTTGGGATGATATCGCAGCGGTTTGTGTAACAGCGCGCGCAGTTCAAGAGACACATCACTCCAATTATTCCGTATACTGGTTGGAGCCGTATGTTAACGTGTATAGTCAAGGAAAGCGAAGGATAAAAATAAAATACAACTACTAACCGTGAATTGGATCTTTCGCGCACGCTCTTGATAGCAATATACTTCCCCCATTTCGAGAATTGCCGGGACAGGGATACATCATTCTCCTGAATTCCGGCTATCCATTCAGCACGTTCGACGATAAAGGAAGCGCCTGATCCAATTTTCTGCCTGGATAACGCTTTGATCCCGTTGTTGTCATCGACAAATATCGAGTCATCCGTACGAAGTGCATTCTGTAGATGCGAAGCATGGCATATGAAAGATGCAAGACTTCCATGAGGCGACCATTCTGAGTCCTGTGAGGAGCCTGGTGTCTGCACCCCCGTCGCAGGGAGACCATAACTGGAAGCTTCGGTAGGCTCGGACCCGAAAGCAGATTCGTAGAGTAGTGTTGTCATGATAAACTGATGGAGTAAACCCAATTAATGTCACCAAACATCGACACATGGGATATCAGCAACTTCTTCTATATATCTGCCATCCTCTTCATTTTCGGCTCAATGCTGGATAGGGCACCTTTAAAATGTGTCCTTACCCCTCCAAAGCATACTATCCATCCAGCCTCAAGAGATCACGCATGAAAGCGCCTCCAAGCCATCTCGCTTATGAACAGGCCCAGAAGAGTCCAGGAGCGCACGCATGCCGAATGCCATCGTGAAACCCACGCCAGTGGCAAGCCATGGCGGGGACGCCCTTATTTTTTTTCTCATCAACGTGACATCACAGATAGTCTGTTCTGGCCAGCACGAGGCTGAAATACGAAGCCTCTTCATTCTTGGCGGAGAGAAGGCTGAATGCCATCCCGATGGATAGATAGAAGAAGTGAAATGAGTTGGCAATTCCCACGAAACGTACTTTGTACGGCTGAATGCAATATTGAACTGAGGTTGAATGTTTGACGTCGAAATAGGGTTGTCGGAACACTGCAGGCGGCCGGATCACGCGAATTGAGTTGGCTAACGTCATAACTACCTAACTACTAGTCCGCCATTTATTATATATGTTATGTTCCCCACGACAATGCTCGACCCAGGCGCGATCATTGCATTAACTCTCCTTGCATATCAAGGCGCAGACCATGCGTGGCACATATTCCAAGACACACTGCACTACGCTTCAGATTCAGAAGACTTAATCCTCCAACTCGAACTTGAACGCTTCCGTTTCCAAACATGGGCCAAAAATGCTGGCCTGGAGGAGGGCGAGCTCTCTCCCGGCTTACTTCCCATCTACGAAATCGTGGAAAGAACATTAAAAGTGATTGGTCAATTATTTGAAAATGCAGATGAGCTACGGGAGTGGTATGGACTTTGTGCCTCCCAGTCCGAGGCGCTGGAACCTGACAAAGTCAAGCGATTCATGACCAAGATGAGAAAATCACTTCGAGCGAGTGGCATTAAACTCGATGTCAGGGGAGAAAGTGAAGAAATAAATGAAAATGAACAGTCCCATGCATCTGAGGCAGGTCGGCCTGTCGGGCGGGCAAAACGACTGCGATGGGGTATTCGGGATAGGAAGCAGTTTCAGAAATTGATAACCGACCTCGAATCACACGTCGAAAAGCTCAATCAATTACTTTCAGAAACCCAACAGAGATCTTTAATAGAAGATCGGAAAAGAATTGATATTGTCTTTGTGGGGAATGCCAATGATGATCGGTCTCTTCAGTGGATCCGAGATGCTCTTGGACAAGAACCACAGACTTCATCAATTCGTGCATTGGTAGAGCGAAAAGCGCTGGCAGATGGGCGGCCCGTAACGACACGCTCCGGCCCGGCGGCTCTCAGCCCCTTGACGCTGAACGATTTTTCTATCCCTCCTGGATATCATGGGCAGAGCCGTTTAATAGCTAAAAGCATCCAATATAACGAATATGTCTTACTGGAAAAGAAGTCCTATGATAGCGATATATCCGTGCAAGATAAGCAGATTCTAACGATGAGAGTGAACCGTCTCGTTCTCTTGTTAAGCGCGCACAAGTCTCCAGATTTTCAAACTTTACAGGCAATTGGACTTGTCCATGATCCGGCAAACCTTTGCTGGTGGATAGTCTTTAAATTTCCAATAACGGACATACCAAGGATTACCCCGAATGCGGCCTTGGCCCAACCAGTATCGCTCCTCGCACTGCTAGAATCGAAGCTGCGCCCACCGTTAGAAACGCGGCTTCGTCTCGCCAGCAAGCTCGCCATTACGTTGTCCGAGCTCTACGGCAGCAGCTGGCTGCATAAAAATATACGAAGCGAAAATATCATCTTTCCAGCCCTGTACGGAGGGAAACCAAACAGCAAAAGGGAGCCATTGCCGCTCGGTACCAACTCTAGCCTGGTCTTGTCGCCGCTCATTGCAGGTTTCAATTACTCCCGCCAGGAGACGGAGACACAAACAATCGACAAAAACCAGTTCCATGACGATATCAGGCCAGTGATCTACAGGCACCCGAACTACCAGGGTGAGGCTGCCCAGGGATACCGGATTGATTACGATATCTACTCGTTTGGACTTGTTCTGGCCGAGATCGCGTGGTGGGTGCCTCTGTCGTCTTTCCTAGATGCGAAGGTGTCCAATGAGTCCGCTGCAGCGTCGATATCGTCACCAACGCAGATCCGGTCTTCTACCACTACTACTCCAGCTCCTAGCACCCCTGCTACTGCGGTACAGCTTTCCTCTACTATGAAACGTTTCCAGCGGCCTGAAGCGCTAGAGCTTCGGCGACGTGTGATCTCGCGAGCGGACCGTGAGTTGGCGTTCCGCGTTGGCACTCCATATTTTGACGTTGTGAAATGGTGTTTGGAGTACGCTGATCAGCACAATGACGTCGATAGCACAATATTCAAGAGTTCTGCGGCTAATACCGCCGCTGCCGCTACTGCAACTGAGGGGTTTAATGATTGGCACCCAGCATTGGAATTTTACAATCGGGTTGTTGTCCCGCTGAGGAAGATTGCTAATATTGAGTGATGCATGCTTGATTACTTGCATGTGGCCTCAATGACGTCACATCAAGAGGATTTTCCGGCCGCGGACAGTAGGGTCGATGAGTTTAGCAGACGAGCCCTGCTTTTGCTCATTTTCTTACTGTGGAGGGGGATGCAGGATATGAGATCGTCGTCGATATTGAGTGGATTTCAGCTCAGCAATGGATTGATTTTTGGCAAACGGATTAGGAGATGCGGCTGGAGGAAAATGACGTGATATTGAATTGAATTGTTTTCAAGCATTATTGGCGACTCTACCTGGATGATGATCAAATTTTCCTGTCTCCTATTTTGCGATTCATTATTCTCTAAATTTGCGAACCTAAGCTCGGCGGGTGTATTGGCCGAACCTGTGCCATTATCAACTGCACTCAATACACTTTCCATATAGATAGGACTCCATGTAAAAATGGTCGCGCCCTTCAGATGCCATTATAAATACGTACGTACTCCATTGTTGGCGGAAAGGGAACACGAACATAAACAGCAGAGTAGCAAACAAAGCATTTTTTATAAACAGACTATATAGTATGTAACGCCCCATGCCATGATCTGCAATTCGAAGCCAAAGAAATAGAGGATAGATTGCTACAAATTTTCTTTAGAGAAATGTGTTGATAACGCTTCAAGAACCCAAATTGGAAATACGTGCCCAGCGTCAAACAAGAAAAGCAAAGAAAAACAAGCGGACGAGACACCATTGTTCCATCTAGCATTGTTGGATGTGTCTAAGTCCAGAGGGCTAACGTGTTTTGAAGCCCTCAAGAAATCAACCATTCCCTAGGTAGGGTAAACAACGATGATGGCATGCAAACGGAGACGTGAATATGCGTGAGGTATGAAGGTAGAGAAACAGCATGCCCAAATGAATTGATGAGGACATATACAATGCCATCACCTCACCGATGGGACGTTTTCTCCCGTAATTTTATTGTTTGTCCCCCTTTCAAGATGACAGATTTGACTGTTCTTTGCTGTGTTGACTGACCCCCGGCGAGCGGCCAGTGTCCCCGTTTCGATCTTTGCCGCCTTGGCCAACTACTGATGGAAGCCGTTCGATCTGCCGCTGTGTATGCTGGTGCATGATTCTAGAGTAATCCTCTAACGTTTGTGCCTCGTGCAGCGAGTCGGAGGTCATGATGGAGGAGGAAGCATCATTTTGGCGCGCAGGAGATTGCCGGTGACGCTCCGTCGAGGAAGGACGCGATCCCGCGATAGGCGAGCGCCTATAGTCCTGCATATGAAAAAGGGATGGATACTTGAGGGAAGGGTGCGGGAGAGAATGGAGCCAGGTACTGTTGGATGCGCTGTGGTTTGTGAGATTTTGGTTCTTTTACTGGATATAGAGGTATCAGGGCCAAGTAGTCCACGGGTAATAGGTAAGGTATAAGAGAAATGCAACGTTACAAACCAACAAGCTGTTGTGGTGGTTATTATTTAAGAGGTTGAAAGGCAGTAAATGATAGTCCCTGAAGACTTCCACACAAGCCGGCATTATATTTCCAACAGGTTGGGAGTGGCACTGGGGAGAATTTAGCCAGGTCGTCCTGCTCCGATAATAAGGCCTCAAAATAAGTAATCCTGAATAAGGCGAAAGAGCCAAGAATATGCTTCACGGGAATATCCAGAGTGACGATCAATGCTGGAAGTACGGCCCACAAAAAAGCAGGTAGAACATGAAGTAGGTTAGGAAATGGCTGAGCCACGGGGTATCAAAGGAAAAGACATAATCGAAAATATTGTAGGGTATAAAAAAGATGGAAATGAGAAATGAAGAGTGATATCACCATAGGCTGAGGGGAAATATCTACTAGTTAAACCATAGCGGGGAAACCTGGGGAACTCCACCTAGATAGATGTCCCTAACATTAGACAATAATGAGAAAAAAACTTTAGCAACCACTTACCGAATGATGTCGCTGCAATCAAAGAGTGTGTCCTGCACAACTGATCCAGAAAGAAGAAGGAAACCCTAGGATTTAACAGAATTATATGAGTGGAAATAAACTGGCGGGTTAAATAAATATTCAAAAGCTATGTCGTCACCGACGGGCCGGTGATGATATAGTTTGATAATCCGGCTTAGCAAACCAAGGTATCGGTTTCAGTTAACAAATTCAAAATCTAGGACGGTTGCATTCTTCGCCCCCCCACCTGCACTTCGTATTGTTCACTTCTATTTGCACGCATGCTGATAGTCCATGCGGGCGAGGGGACCAACAGTAAAACGGTTCTCAAGATTGAACGCGGTTTAACTCGTCAAGGGCTAGCCGATGCCCCAAACGCTTGAAACAGCACCTCTGGCCTGATAATTCTCTGCCAGGTGTGCGGAGGGTCAAGGATATGTACATGTATCGCCTCCACAAGTATGACGTCCAGGAACCGAAGTATGTAACCCAGTTTGTTGAATATCCTGTTATCTGATCTTCTGGCGGGGCAAGAAGGTTCTCGTATGCAACCAAACTGCAGGATGGCGGTCAAAGACCTCGCCACGTGGTGTTAATTGCTAGAGAACGGGTTCTAGTAGTAAAAAAAACACTCGAACGACCCTTAGCAAAAGAAAGCACTTGATCCTACGCATGGATGATTAGCCGCCTGCAAAATTGACATTCTGGTTTTCACCCTATCCAAGGCCCACACTCACCACAATGACAACTGGAATTGAAATCTTGACCCCATTATAAACAAATACATGTAGTTTAGCGAGCCAGTGGAATATGTATTGTTGGTCTTGTCTGATAGTCGTACCTTGGTGTCAAGCTGAGGCCGTTGGAGTCGATGAGGCGATCATGACATCACCATCAAGCCACATCCAGCCACATTTATATATCATGTGATTTATTGAATGTGGGCGCCACAATAATATGAGTGACAAAAGCATGATCGGGCGGGAATAATTCAGGTTGTCGTTATATGTAGGGAGAGAATTGCTAGCATTGAAAATTAGCTTGGCCTGTACGGTAATTTAAGAGTAAAATAAAAAATAAAATAAACTAGCCAACACATGACGATTGCAACAAGGATTCAATCGGACAGATATAATAAGAGTTGCAAAGAGCCATATAAGCTAAACGAGGCTCCATCAATATAATAAGTTCTGCGTGCCAGCCGAACTATCAATCATATATGAATATAAACAGCTTTCATTCTCATTTATACCATAAATTAATATACGAAAAGCCCATGTCGTCCGGTCGCTGAATGAAAAGCCAATTCAAACAAGAAAGAGAAAAGATCCCCGCCGATAACCACTTTATCATACGTAGCCTAAATAGAAACAACAAATATCGAGTATTAGCAAATCTATATTCGGAAAGGAACCACAATGGTCCACTATTCTGGGGAGATAATTCCTCGAAGCAATTGAAAGGAGGGAGAAGTAGTAGAATACGAAAAAGACATACCTTTCCTCGCGCCCTGGAAAAAGAACCGAACAATAAACACCTGCAAACCGGCCATTGTCATCATCATCAAACCCTCGATAACGCTAAAGTTGAAAATCCGCTGCTCGGTACTGCGGACAGTGCTGAAATTGCGGTTCTCGCGTGTTCGGAAGTACTTCTGGTTTCGACTGATCGTCGACAGCTGGCCTGAGATCTTAAAGATGGATTCTTCGAGTGCAGACGCTTGTTCGGGAGGTGCCCCCTGCTTCGAGGGGAGTTTGGTCTTTTCTTCATTTTCGACCTGTAGGAAGGGAAAAAAGTAGCACATTGGCGGTTAGACATAACAAGGTCCAGCAAGTTCTTACACGTATACGCAAGGGAGAAGATGCGGGGAACGAAAAACATACCGCAATCTCAAAATCCACCAACTTCTCCGCAAAAGTCGACATCTCATTATCAAAGCAGAACCGGTACTCGCCCGCGGTATCTGCGCTGAAGACGTAATCGCCCTGTCTCTCTCTGTGTCCGTCGACAATTACCCTCTCGCCAGGACCAACGACTGAGTAATCGACATCGAAGGAACCGCCGGATTGTACCTGCAAAAAAAAAAAAAAAAAAATTAGTCGGCAGTTCATATGATGATGCTATGACAGGTGAACGATTCAAAACCCCAACGACCCAAATTTTCCCTCTATCCCAAACACCATTTAAAAAGCCGTTAAAGGTATACTAACCGCGAAATAAAATGCAATCTTCGCAGGCGGCTGATCGACAAATGAATAGAAGCAGGCCTTCTCGCTCGCATCGAGCTTGTATGTGAGGGCAGTTGCGGAGACGAGGGTGAACCCGTAGGCCAGCAGGCTGAGTGCAACTGTATGTAACCGCATTGTTACAATGGGCTGGACCTCGTGTGCTGTCGTGGGATTGAGAGTGAGTCGTTGTAGGGTGAAGAGTAATTAATGCTGCTGCTGTCGACAGATAGCTTTGTTGTTCGGTTTGGCCATTTGGCTGGAACAGGGGGTTTGTTTGCACTGTTTGCATAACAAACTTAGCTAGCTTATCTAGCGCTCTTGGCTGGTGACATAAGCAACATATTGGCCCAAGAAATAATGTTGATATCAAACATTCATCTTCCGGCTCATGAGCAAGAAAACAAACAAGCATGAAGAATGAAAACGGATGAGACAGTCCGGAGCCCATTAGGATGATTGGAAATCCAGATCTCTGTTTTTACGTTAAAATATTCTGGGACATAGTAACTTGTTACTGCAATCCAACAGTTCTTTTCTCATATTTTGATATAGGGAAATTATATGTAGATAAAAAAGGAAGCGGAAATCAACTACCTCCGTATAAACGAGAAAAAAGGAAAAAGTAAGAAATATTGGGGGGAAGAAATACGGAGGAGGAAAAAGGAAGAGAAAAAGAGGAAAATGGAGAAAAAGTATAGGAATAGAACCAGGTTGAAATTATAGAGGATAAAACCACCATAGGGCGCGAAAAAAGACGAAGACAAGAATCGAAATAAAATAAAGTAAAAATAAAATAAGACAATATCAAACGCCTGGCCCTTTTTCAATCATGCGTCTATCGAATAAAGAAACTTTCACTTCTCCAGAAGCTTCTGCTCTTATTTACATAATCTAGCGCGAGCGTGTCTTGTGGCTCGGTAACTAGATCTGCGAGAATATCGTCTGCAAAAGGGACCATCGTGGAAAAGAAAAGCAAGTTAGCAACAGAAAAGTCAATACGGCATAAGGGTTGACAGTGTCCAACCTGTTGGAGAAGAAAAAAGGAAGGGAGGAATGAACTTCTAAAGGAGATGACGTACCATCTTCAATATATCTTGGGACACAGAATCCATGACGTATGGCTATGGCAAACTTGATCTTCTCAAACTGCTTGCCTCGAAAGCCTGTTCGTTTCGAGAGCCGCTCCTTTGTCTCCTTGAAGATCTCGCCCTATAAAGTGTAAGTATGGGTAGCGACGCGTTTTCAGGGTGCGACAGAGGGTTGGAGAGCGGTATCTGGGCTCTGAAAAAAGACATGGATATATACGTACCGGTTTCACAACAAATCTAAACGGGATACCATGCGGCTTACTGGGATCCTTATCGAAGTGGAAGCAGTCAAGTGTGTATTCACCTTCTTGCATCTCAAGTTCCTCCTGTGGTATCCTCTCGATGTAGAGGGTCACATAGTCTGAGAGGCTGGAAATGGGGAAGTGCTCAGAGATTTCTTTGAACACCTTGCCGCCATAGACTTCGTAAACACGCAGGTGTTGGGACGTCTCCTCATCAAGATTAGCCCTTTTCTTGAAGCTCAAGACGAGGTCGCCAATGGTGCCGTTCCTAGCGACGAGAACATCAAATGGTTGCTGCACCAGATAGAGTTTGTCAGACAGCCAGAACGTGGACGGTTAATCAATTGAAGTGGGGGAAAAACAAACCTCTTTGGCAACGCCATCTGGTAGCCAAGTGACCTTCATTATCTTCTTCGTTTCATATTCGCTTAGACTGGTTTCCAAAACTTCGTAATAAAGGGCATCTGGTCGATGCGGAGCGTATCCGTAAGTTGAATACTGGCCGGTGAGTATCTGCTGGAGATTTTGTGGCGCATTTCGCTTAATGAACGGCTTGGGTTTTCCACTGTTCTGTAGCACAGGCGCAAATCGTATATGAGTCGGGTCGACATTCAAATGCTCTCCAACTTTCGTTGTCCATTGCTCGTATGTCATTTTGCGGCTGAGTGTCAAATCGAAAGTTACGCTATCTTCCGGCTTTAGGGGAGCGAATTTGACTGAGATTCGATTGAGGAGGTAGTCATAGTATTGTCTGGCGTCTGTGTATAGGACAGTGGGAGGTAGTCTACGTGAGGGATTAGCATGTAGAAATAAGAAAAACAGGAGAAATGAATATTCAGGGAGATTCATACTCAGAATCGCTGACTTGGCGTTGGAAGCAGATGATATCACCGTCCTGTATTTCCGACTGGTGGAACGTCTGTTTGGACTTCATTGGCTCGATCATGGAGTGTTTGATTTCCTAGGGGTTGTGGTAAGCCTTGAGCCGTGGAATGTGAGGAGAAATAAACACATACCTCATATAATATGAATGGGGTTCCTGCGGGCCAATTCATAATATCCAGTATTGGGCCAGCCAGTTCTGACACTTTCGAGTGTTTTCGAACAAAAACATGACCGACTCCAGTTAGAGTTTGCTGGAGAACATCAAAATGCTTCAGGAAGACAAGGCTTGTCGCGTTACTGCCTTGTGTTTCTGGCCAAGTTGTTTTCCCATCCGCTGCGATTTCTCCTTCCTCAACAAACAACCCCATCTGATTCCCCTTGGTGCCAAACCGATTGAACGCCTCGTCGACAGACATATCGAGTTCCTTCAAGGGTTGATCAGGGCGAGTAGTTTTATTTTGGCGGTTAACCATTACCCACAGCCTGATCTGCTCTGGCTTCAATCCCCTTTCTTCGGCAATCTCGGCCGCAAACTCGCCAACGGTTTTGGTCCTGAGAACACGGTATATTTTGGCAGCCGCGGGATTATTAGGCTCCAAATCCAGGCTGGTCAAATCAAATCCGTGATGAGACTTGAAGGACTCTTCGGTTAACAACCCAACGTTCATATAAAGATGCTGTTCCTCTCGCTCCTTTTTCTTCCGCGCTAATTCAGCACGTTCTTCATTAAGGCGCTTTTCTATTGTGATTCAGACGGGGTTAGCAGTGGTGGATTTGGATATTTTATTGGAAAAAAGGAATTCACAATGGAACGACGTACCGAGGTGTGCAGGTACGTCATCTTTCTTCAAATCAACGAGGACCTCATCCACTCGAGATTTTCTGATGTAAACCAGCATGTACGCGTTCATTGAGCGCTTTGTGGAGTAGCCTCGCATATATGGCTGTCTGACTCCGGCCGTTCCATTAGCGAGGTTGGGATATTCTCCACCGAAATTTTCTTCTAGAGTCTCTTTCATGGTTGAGCGAATAACTTTGTCGTCGTCAAACCTATAAAACACACTATCCTTTGTTGGACGTAGATATGCATAGTAGTGCCCAGCATTGAAGTCACCGCTATGTACAAGAACGCCGTGTAGTTGATAGATCCAAGGTTCTGATTTATCCGCATCTTCGGAAAGATATGGTGCCGCGTCAAACTCCTCCGGGAATTCAAGCCTGTCATTGATTTTCATCATCGCGTCTCGGTTGATGTCATATTCAAATCGTTTGAGGTGCAGGTGAAGCACGGGAGGGAAGCTCTCGAATATCACGCCCTTTTTCGCGTCTTGAAGTTTATATGGTTCTCCAGCATCGTACTTGTTCTCGCCTTCCAATGTTTCCACCTGGATGTAATCTTTGAAGCTGTCATCAAGTGTCCGGTTCCCCCGAACGTTCAGCTGGATATCCCAAAAGTCCTCTATCCTGGACGACTCATAGTCAACGTGAATGCAAGATATATATGTCTTTGTCTTTCCAACGAAAAGCGAAGGGAGTGCTTTTTCAGCGGGAGTGCCTTTCATCTGTCCTTCCAGTTTGTCCATCAATAATCTTGAAAGCTCTTGGACATCCTGTTGTTCAAAGGTATGTCTCGATTCCCAGCCAAAGGAGGATGTGAGTTCGGCTGTCGACACTGGAAGATCGCTGGTTTGGAGATGGTAAAATAGTCGTTGAAGGGTCCACGCGGAATTTGATTTATTGGCGTCTTGTTCTGTGGGTATTTGGTACACGGCCTAACACCTCGTATTCAGCAGATGTTGTTAGCAGGGGGGCAGATGGAGTCTCACCTTTCGGAACGAGTTTGTGAAAAATAAGGACTGTAGTAATGAATTTAGATAGCAGGTGGCGCCCTGGTTTCTGAGCCCGACCATCCCAGTTTCTTTCTTCGAATCATAACTGCAGTGGGTTGTTAGCTGGGTAGAGTCGAAGTAGGAGGACGCGATATACAGACTTTTGGAAAGTATGCCATAAAACCCCTGTTGGGTCCTTTACAACGCGGACGTATGCGGTAAGGTTGGCGGCCTCATTCTCTACCAAGGGAGTACCTTTATCGTTGAAAGACTGCTGGAATAGTTTCCGCAGTTCGCAAAACCGTGTAAAACCCCAGTCTGCCTCTTCTGCGGTAAAGCGGTGGTGTGCGACTAGAGAGCGGAAAGTTAGCCGGGGTCCAGCTGTTAGTCGATATATCTTATTTCTGAGGTAGAAAAAGGAGAGCGGCATACCATGCGTAATATACAGCGAAGGATCATTTTTATTCCATAGGACCAACGCAAACTGTACACAAGCGTACCAACCATCCGGAGGTGACTTCTCGTAGCCGTGTTCGAGATAGAACGATGCATGTTCGACGCCGTTCCCGAATGGGAAAAACAGAACCCGCCTAAAATTCCCGGGGATTAGAAAGCAAGCTCTCACTTTCGTGAACGATCGCATAACGGGTTGGGGACTGGAATGATCAGGAAAAACGCACCATGGAGCTCCTCCGCATTCAAAAGCCGGACCATGTTCCTTTCGCCGCATTTTTGTCCAGTTCTCGATATTCCATGTGTGATACGTCTGGGCTTCTGTTTCTAAATCCGGGTTCTCAGGTAGCACCTTTGCCATCATCGCCTCATCTGCGAACAGGATGGTTTGTTAGAATATAGATCAACCCCAAAGAACATGACACTCCATCACGAAATCCATTATGGCAGAGGGGGGCGGGGAGGGGCGGCGATCGATATGAGGTTTGCAGCAGTGTCAAGCGGGGCATCGCAATCGATAAGGCACCGTACGCGGCAGACGAGGACTTGGATAATTCGTATTGCCATGGCGGAAACAGAGGAGCAAAGAAAAGGGGAAAGGGAAGGGAGGGCAAAGACATACAGTCGTTAGCCAGAGGCTCCGGCTCGGGCTCACTGGCGGAACCCGGGGGTGAAACGACGACGACATCAGAACGGTCATTGCCGTACTGGTCGTAGCCATCAACAACCATATCATTATCCGTAAGCTGCAGATTACCCATTAACGAGGGCATGTCAGTCGTATTCCCATCATGGTCGCCCATAGTGGCAGTGGCTGGAGGTTGAAGACCGGGGGAGGATTGATACGGCATGGTGTAGTTCTCCTACATATGAAGAAAAAGGATGCAGGGAAAAGCACTCACGTTGTCCATTATTTGCGGGCAAGATGTCGCCGGGGCAATGGCAAGGTGCGGCTTTCTGCCTCTTTGGGGCCCGGAAATTCAAGACACAGAATCAAAGAAACAAACTGGTGGACACTGTGTTGTGAACAAAGGTTGCTGGCGGGAGCGAGTCCGAGGATGGGGTGTGGAGAGTGGTTGGTGTGGATGTTCTTTTTTTTTTACTTTTTTATTTTCGATGTTCGCCGACTCACGACTGTTGTAGTGAGTGAACTTATTTTTATCGTGTCTCCTGGGGCCAGATCAACGTCACAGGGCTGAGTGGCGGGAATTCTAGTATTTAATACAGCAAAGTCTATCTGAGATTTAAATATCAACTCGCATCGGTTCAACCGAATAATAAAGTGTGAACCTTGTTATATATATACATACCTCTATTCACACGCAAAAATGGTGACTGATAAGCCGCTGCTGGTGGGAGAAAGAACGCCTTGTTCCAACAGCATTGAGTCGCAAGCCACTTCTGATATAGTTAGTTACTCGATATCCTACGCTGTCACGATGGCATTCTGAGATATATCAGTTGGTAATTTTATATTCAAGTACGCGGATGGCAGCTATACGTTATATTGCGCGCTATTTCATGCATTTGCTAACAATGTGCGGATGTCTGCGGCAACTAAATGCTATAGAAGTTGGCTTGTAAGTGCCCTTTGAGAAATATCTCCGCAATGAATAGCTATTTAAGTTACCGCGATTAAGTTTAGTAAAAGAGAGATCTATGACATATAATATCCCTTCTTGGAGAAATTAGAATCTACCCCAACGGCATCATGCATGACGTATTTCAAGAACACCCATCTATGTGGGCTTGTTAGTGTTTATTCCGCACTGAACGATAGTACATCTATTGCGGTACTATATCAATATCAAAAACACTGTTCCTAGCCACGATGTGGACTCATCATCGACTTCATTCAATGCCTGCAGCAAACATATTCACTGTTGAAGATCTTACGGGATGTCTAGAATGACAGCTTCAGTGATACACAGCATGAACAAAATGCCCCCCCCCCCAGCATTCATTCAGCAGCAGCCATGGCTTCAACCTGGATTTGACAAAGACGTAGAACAACATCATATCCTAGCTGCAAGCTTGAGCAGCGTGTTTACTCGAGTGTGTCCATTTGACGATATCCACGTGGCAGCGGAGCAGTATTTGAATATTGAAACCAAACTGAGAGGCCGTCCTGGAGATCGTCAAAAGTGATGAGAGCCAAAAACTATTGACGAAGGCGCAAAATGCAGAACGAAAGAAACCGTGAGAAGGAAGAGAGTGCAGCCAACAACTAGACACAGTCGATATCTGTCGAAGCTTGCGATTGAGAAGAAGATGAAGCCGCGTGCTCACAAATGACCACCAGATATCTGTTATTCCTAAGCAGGTCCTTGTTCTACTTTGTTCATCACTTGGTTTGTACGGATGGGTCTCGTTGAGGTTGCCAGATTTTCCTCCAATTATTATCAAAAGAGCTGCTCAAGAACAAACCAAAACGCGCTTGCAATCATGGCCTGTCAAAATGACTTGGCGCAGTCTCGACCAAAACGCGCAAGAAGAATTTAACTAAATAGCCTAGCCGATCCTGGTTTGGCGAGTTGTGTCGGTTCGCTGCTGGCAGCCTCGTTCGGACAGACATTCCGTTGCTTTTCCATCAAGCCCCCTGGGCTCCCGGCTTTTGCAGAAGCCGTTCACCAATTATTAATAGTAATGGGGCAGCTTAACCTGAAATTTCAATAGTCCACTTCCCTTTGCAATGCCTAGGCTCGTGATTGGGGGCTGCGGGGCATTTCTTTTTATTTGGAGCTCCGACAGGGGGCTATGTGCAAGGCTGGAAGCTTTTGCCCTCCTTGAGGCTCTTTCAATCGCTCCTATTTAAAGCCCTGAGGATTTCGCTCCATCTGCCAATGCATTCTTCGTTTCCCGGGAGCGTAATGGCTAGGATTTGAGGCATTCATTGCACTGGGGAAGAAGCATCTTGGGAATATTGCCGCCCTTGTTTACCAAATACCTCAGGCACTCTCCCTCCAATTCCGCTATGCGCAAACACAGTCGTTGAAGAAGAGCCAGCTACTATACAACCATGCCCCTCATCACAATTAACTCTAATTTACTAATGTTCTCATGGTTGCAGTAATTACAGGAGAGCGCAGACGAACGAGATATGTTGGCCTTGCGGAGGCTCCGTGTTGTCCCCGCCTGCTTCCTCTGTTCACCTAAAAGCCAACATGCAGTATGCGTGTCTTTGTCTACACGCCGGCCTTATAACCATACAGCGTTGGAACAAAGCGACTCGATACGGCTAGCGGAGATCCTGCCAGGCCAGAGCAACGACAACCTACAGCTAAATTTACAACATACGACGCTGCAAAACGCCCCCGCCTACGAAGCTTTATCCTACGAGTGGGCAGGGAACTTGGGTTTGAGGCCAGTAAAATGTGGTTCGCAAGAATTTCGTCTGTCCGCCAACCTGAGAGCAGGGCTAAAACGTCTGCGATATACGAACCGGAGGAGATTAATATGGGTAGACGCCATCTGCATTGATCAGGACAATAGCCAGGAGCGCTCTCATCAGGTATCGCTCATGAGGGATATCTATCGAAATGCTCAAAGGGCGCTAATTTGGATTGGAGAGGAGAAGGAACATACAGGTGCGGCCTTTGAGATTATTCCGGCATTGGCAGAGAATTGGGCTGCGCAGGGGTCACAGGACGACAAACCTCCATCTATGCCGCCTCGTTCTACGGCGGAGCCCCATGCAAACCAACTCCTGGATCCGTCCAATAAAGCCCTGTGGAACTCCATCATCGATGTATTCACTCGACCGTACTTCAAACGGACCTGGATTATACAAGAGATCATCGTCTCCAAAGCAGCCTCTGTAATATGCGGGGGGTGGATGGTCGACTGGACGTCCTTCCATCGAGCTGCAAATCACATTGTCCAAGATGAGTTTCGAGCATCCCGGGAGCCTCAGCCCTCAACACTATTCCTCATCGCTCTTATCCGGCGCATTGAGCGCAGGTTTGAGAAGCGTGACCTGCGCCTGCGCACTCTCCTCCGCCATTTCCGCGCCTCGAAAGCGTTAGACCCCCGCGATAAAGTGTTTGCTCTACTTGGTCTCATGTGTGGCAACAATGCATCACCCACCGACAGGCAACTGAAAGGAATAAAAGCCGACTATACGAAGCCAGTCGAACACGTATATCGTGAAACAGCTGCATGCATCTTCATGGAAGAACAAAACCTCAAGCTTCTAACGAACGAATACCCACCAAATGCCCGAGAGCGCCAAGACATGCCGTCGTGGGTTCCCGACTGGTCTGCCAACACAAAACCTCTCCACCCGCTAATACGCCAAAGTGACCGGCTAAGCACACTCATAAAAGGTGACATCCACTGCACAGACACCTCCCTGTTCGTCAACGGCAACATCTTTGACACAATAAGCTATGTGTCTGAAGTCGTAACCGCGGCCAACGAACGCTTCATCCTTCGCCATCTCATAAATATCATGAAAGCAAGAACGGCCACTACCAGCTACACCACTACAAACCAATCGCACAACGAAGCTCTCTACCGCACTTTAATCGCCAACAACGCCAACGTGCGCCCGGCACTGGACGAGACGGAACGCTATTTCTTCTACCTCCTCCGCGACCGCATGACAACCGTCGATATACCC
This sequence comes from Blastomyces silverae, assembly GCA_001014755.1. Classification (NCBI taxonomy): domain Eukaryota; kingdom Fungi; phylum Ascomycota; class Eurotiomycetes; order Onygenales; family Ajellomycetaceae; genus Blastomyces; species Blastomyces silverae. The sequence continues at coordinate 118,994 of LDEV01001147.1, read as the reverse complement.
ATTGTCCAAGAACAGGGCCTCTTCAACGACCTCGAACACCTCCTCAAGCCGAACCCCACAGAGAAATGGGGCCGGTATTTGCTCGAATTACGCCGGACGCTCTATGATCGGGCCTTTTTCACGACGCGAAAGGGGTATATGGGGATCGGGCCGAAGGGAAAGACGAGGGTGAAGGTTGGAGATAAGGTGGCGGTTTTGGGTGGAGGGTTTACACCGTTTATCCTCAGGGAGGTGGATGTCAGTGCTGGTGTTGGCAGCGGCGGTGGTGGTGCAGGTGGGGAGGGTGGTGGAAGGGGTTTCTGTTGTACGCTGGTGGGCGAGTCGTATATTCATGGAATGATGGAAGGAGAATTTTTAGAAAAAGGGCAGGAATTGGGGTATGAGAGGATTGAGATTCGGTGAGTGCTGCCCATGTGCTGGTGCCACAGGACAAAAGTTCGGTTGTTGGTTCGGCGATTTTCTCACTGGGGGGGGTTTCTCTTACCGTACTCATTGCATGGAAGCATCGGCGTTTGGATTTCTGTACCTGCATATTATATACCTTCCCCAAATCATCATCATATATATAGCGAGTGATTTCTATAGATACCCTACCGACCGTAATACTACATTAATATCCTGTTATTATACGCAACGCAACAAATTTATCCTACTTTGAAAAAATCAGAGTGCCCCCCCTCCTATTCTTTATGGTTTGTGAAGAGAGAATCGCAAGAATAAATTGCCCGTCCCCCCTAGCGAGCGAAACAAAATCCAGGACATTGAGATTCATTCGTGTCTTAATTCAAATAACGTAAAACGTTAGGCTAAGGCTTCATAAAAGGGGGGTATATATGGTATTTAAAAAAAAAGGAGGAAAAAGGGCCAAACTCCCCCGCCCACCTAACACCAGCTCCACCAGTATGCCTACCCGATATCATCTATATATGGCGAACAATCCCTTCCCCCATTTCTAGATTCCCAACCCTTGATTAAGGATCGGGGTCAATTAGCATTTGTCACTCCCGTGGAACCCGGAAAGTTCAAATACTCCGGTCCAAATTCGTCAACAATCCATTCGCAAAATTTCGCCCAATTGGCCTCCCACGTCCTAAATGCATCAGTCCTCTGCTCCGCATCCATGCATGAATGTTCAATGCTCCACTCGGCCAGAACACGCCAGCCAAAAAGCGTCATGGAGTCGTGGTATAAGATGGTTTGGTAGAAGTCGTGAGAGAGTGAAGAGCTTATCGAAGAAAAATTGGGTTAGCCACCACGCCATCCACACACACACACACACACACACACGCGGCCATCAGAAAAAAGCGATCAAAAAGTAAAGTAATGTCAAAATGACTCACCCAAAGTAGGCCGGATTATCACTATTAATCGTACATGGTACCGAATTCGCCAGAAGCGTTGGTAACACATGGCCCTTCATGGATGCGCACAGGTGCAGGATCTCATTGGAGATAGGGCAGATCTCCAGCGCAATGCCACGCTCGCGACACAGCTGCATGAGCAGCGGGTGTTGCGGCAGCGAGAAACCGTGGCCGATGCGCTTGGAACCAAGCAGAATGGCATCGTAGAGGTTGTTGTCTGTTGGGCCTTGGCTCTCAAGGGTCTCCCCCGCGTGGAAGATGAACGGGATATCCAAGTCGAGGGCGGTGCAGGTGGCTTTGAACTGCAGGAGTTCGGAGATGTAGTGTCGGATTGGGTTGCCTCGGCCTTCGCAACCGACCATATCGAATCCTATTTGGGGTAAGGGTGTTTAGTTAAATGGGCGACAAAGCTTTTGTGGGTGGGACAAAACGTGTATGAAATGCATGAAAGTCACGAACCGCAGATCAACTCTGGAAATTCTTGCTTTAACGAGATGCAATCGTTGAGACACCAGGTCATGTCTTCATTTTTAATAGAGCGGGGGGCGCAGTAGATTACTTTCAAGCCCTTGAAACGGCCAACCCCTTTGCCGTCTGCATCGAGTTGCTTGATTTTAGCCTTGACTTCGTCCTGGATGATCTGCATCCAGACACGGTGATCTAATTGTCGCTCGCCGTCGTCGCTTGCAATGTACTTGTCGAAGAAGTTTGGCCGGACTTCAGCGTACATAACGTTGTCTTCGACGAAGCTGTCAATAGCTTTTCCAACATAGTTTCGGAACGCAGATTCATAATTGAACAGCCCCTTCATCATCTGGGTGCTGCGATTAAATATATCCCAAACACTACATGTGGAGTTAGTAAGAGTAAGGGACTTCTGGTCATATATTAAAGGGGAAAATAAAGTTGTAACCATACCCGTCTAAAGTTTGATCCATCCCGTGCGCATCCTCCGGCGAAATAAGCAGTTTATTCACCAGCCATTCCTCCGCCCTTTCCGTGCCCCCAGGAAAATCCTCTAGAAACTTGGAATATCTCATCCAAGCCAAAGGTTTGTAATGTGTGTCGAAAATATCTGCTCCCTCAGTCGAATCCCGCAGGACAGAAAATGTTATGGCTGCATCATTCAAATTACCAAGCTGTGCGTTCAAAGACAAGGTGCTCCGGATGAACATGCATTTGATATTGCGCGCTTGGGAGACAAGGAATGAAGGATGAAGGACAGTGTTGAAATGGCAGTGCAGATGCGCTCCCTTGGGCAGCCTTTGGGCTACTTGCATCAAGTCACTACCATGATTGATCAGGCCAGCATTCGCGAGAAAATGGTCTGAGGCGTCGGATGCCAGATATCTCCCCCGCTCCTGGTCGCGGATCGCTTCCAGAACTGAAGCTGCGTCTTTCTCGCTTTTGGACGCTTTGGCGACGACGGCGGCATCGAAGGCCAGTTCGTGTTCTTGCTGCTGCAGCGAGTCGAGGGCTTCGAAATAATCTGCTGCTGACGTCGGGGTGGTTGAGGGTGGGTTGTGCGTCGAGGAATGTTTATTACTCCGAGTTTTCTTGTTGTAGGAAAAAGTTTCCTGTATCCACTGGAGGTTGACCATTTCTTTTCTGAGGGTTGAGATCTTTGATATGCTGGAGAGAGTTTTGATTGTACACCGTCGCCTGGACCATGAAATGCTTGTTCCCCATTCAATAATACCACTCTGTCAACTGTGCGCACCTCGGGAATATATAGATGATGAAATTGAGCATCGAATGCTCAGTGAGGCGGTGCTTTGTTCTATCCATTTACTCATAGCACTCTTTATTCCGTTGGTTTCATCTCCCCCCGCTGGCGTTTTTGCGACGAGGATTCCTTTCTTCGTTCTTTTGTGTTGGAGGATTCCGTCACCGGTGGTCGAATTGTCAACAATCCACGCCGGATTTCAAGAAGTGGCTGAAATCCATCTCGGATCTCTGCTTTCTTCCAATAGCGGCCTCCACTGGTGTGTGGCTGTGACTGACTGCGGCGGATGGGATGCCTTTGAATCCGCTCACCACTCCTTTTCTGGCCATTGGCCTTCGGACACGGGCCGTTTCTGCACTAAACTAGCCACGGCGAGCGGGTCCCAACAGACAAGCAAATTTTGATAGGCTAATTTGTTGCTTTCCAGAAGCTCTGAGTCTGGATGGTGCATGGGATGCAAGGCTGCAAGGCGGCACAACCGAGCGAGCGCCCACCTTCTATCAGCCGCCCGCATGGGGAATTTTGGCAACAAGAGATCGCGATCTATCCTCGGGGCGCCAACAGCGGTTTAAACTACGGAGTACGATGCCTTAGATTACTTGACGTCCAAGACGTCCTCAAAGCCCGTAACAGTCCCTTGAGCCAACACAACCAGCCACTGTCTGCCTGATATCCCCCACAAAATAGCAGGTTGAATCGACCAATCGAAGCAAACCAGCAAGATGCTCAAATTCCCCGAGAATCGCGATGACTGGAGTCTGGATATTGTTAGTTTGCTCGCCGTCATTGGCGAGAGTGCCATGTCGGCGCACTCCCAACCGCTAACAGCTTCAATTCTGTGCCTGCTTCCTCGCATCCTGCCTGCTCCACAGGCGCTTCTCAGACACGAGCGGCCAACACGTCTGCCTTCCATTCCGGCCCACATCGTGAGCATCCACTCCGGCACTCTGCTCCTGGAGCTTAACCATTTTGCAAACCTCGTTTACAACATCGATCTGCCTAGCTTTACCATTCGAGAGATCCAGATCAAACATAGAGAAGGCTACGCAGACACCCTCCATGACGAAAAGAAACTTAGAAATCGTATTCTTCGAACGCCAAAGGGTGTGATTCATGCTCAGCCCTTTTCGCCCTTAGCTCTTCTCTCAGTTGCTTCATTCCTTCTGTCGGTTGGCCTGTGCACATGGGCTGTTATCCTCGAAGATGGTGTCGCGGTCATTGCGATCGTGGTTGTGTCATTCACATCTAGTATCATTGGATTATCTTCCATGTGGCATCCAAACTTGACGGTGCGGAAACGGAAAACAGTTGTACCGGATGGTGACCTGGTTATTCGGACGAGACAGGGCGCATTTATCATCATACGGTGTACGGAGGAGGTCGCCCGCGAACTGTACACGGGCACAGAAGAATGTAGCTATGTCATCAGTGACCAAATATTCCGCGCTTTGGTTGGGGTGGGCACATTCTTGCTCATGAGCGCGGTGATCCTGATGGGAAATTCTACTTGGATCATGCAGGCGGCACTCGGCGGTTCATACGTTTTACTCAACGGCTGCTATCAGATCGCCGCGCTGTTCCCTAAAGGATGGCATTGGAATCTTATACGTTATGATCTGAAGGAGATACGAAAAATAGACGCCCAGACGTACACGCAGGCGCTGTGGAAAGCTATTCATGTTTCCCAGTTCACCGACTGGGTGCGGGTGAGCGGTGCAGCTCCCAACTCTGAAGCGTGGAGGGCGTGGATTGATCTCGCTGCGGATAATCTGCATGACGAAAATTGGGATGCGCAGAAGGCATTGGACGAGCTGCTGAATGCTGAGAAGAGCGAGGCTGGATTTCAGCCTGTTAAAAATGGCGTCGTGAGGGAGAAATCCTCCTCGCCTAAAAGTGACGAGTAGTGATGAATATGTTTATACATTTTTTGAGTTATGATATTTGGTTTAAACGTCACGGCCGATTTATAGACGTATATTGGTTGTTAGACTTTTATGGCTTGTGTATAACCTTCTAAGCGTGGTGTTGGTGTTTCGAACTTGGCGCGTGCGACTTTTGCACATATCTCCCTCAGCATGGGTACTGGCTTAATGAATGAATTGAATTTATCGGGATGAGCTCGTTACCCCGATCTGCTGATTGACATTGTGATGCGAAGGAAAGACGATTTTGTCTCAGGGAATAGGGACCATGTAAGAGAGTGCCGTTTAAGAATGTCCAAAAGTATTTATTGCTGGTCTTAGTATGTGTGGGCTTTACACAATCCACGCATCTCTGGTAACTAGCCTCGTCCTACACTAGTTATCCTCGCTGCCCCAGTTATCTGGTCACTGAGGTCATCGGGGCGCACCAGCTAAGTCTGTTGGATTGGGAGTAGAAGTCGGTGAGCTCCACAGCTAGGCTTACTTGAGGCAGCTTCTTGATACACATGGCTGGAGGGGCTGGTAGTGTCAACTACGTTGCCCCAATGTTCATTCCGGTGTCTCCAAATTTCAACCATTGTATGTATGTATATGGTTTCATCAGGTGAAGTCTTGGGCCGGAAAAGAGCATTATCGGCTCACAACGCCCTTCTGTGAGCGGTAACTAGGTTCTCCAATCAGACGTGTCATATTATTTGCTTGCTCGGGGATGCGAAAAGCTTCCTTGTCCAGCCGCTATTCATGGCCTTTTGGGAGGGCATATGATATATCCAATCACTCCAATTTTAAGAAGCTTGGGCGCAGCAAATCTCCTCATCACCCATTGTCATTCATCAATTGCCGCTCCGCCCGCAGATATATATGTAAGTGGCTTTTTGCTCGAATGCTTGATCTCCGCATCGTGGTGGCTTTTTCTGCACACTTTGCCGTAGCATGTGCACTAGATCTTTTATCTGTCTTAAGGGCACTCTTTCTTATCCCGACAGGCTCTTTGGCAGTGTCCTTAGGTAGATATTTCAGCGATTCTTGTTCGTTTAATGTAAAACCCAAGAGGCCTGTTAAGGGAAATAACGGTGTGTCCGTCCAGGATCCAGCGTGCGCCGCTCAGGTAACATTACTATCGAAGAGAGGTTCGAGGCTGGCCTTTGATAGCAGAGCTTGGTGTGTTTCATCCGATGGCAGCAGGAGGAGGATTCCTGTTCGTCAGACCCTTGTTGAAATAGCGGCCGGTATCGCTCATTTGGCCCTGGAACAGCACAGGCGTTTTAGCCTCGGTCTGCTTGACATGTCTCACGGGCGAATGAACAAGAGGAGTTCCTTATCATGAGGAATTCCGTCAGGCCGTCTTACATTGCTGGCCAATAATGAAGCTGTTGGCGCCAGAATCCGCCGCCAATCGTGCATTGACTTGGAAGTCAAGGCGGGAAGCTTGACAGGGAGAGCTTTTTTAAGTTTGAGCACCCACACACACACAGTGACACACTCACCGCCCGCGCCCAAGGTATGACACATGCAACTCTCGGGTATCAAACCCACCCGCTTCACTCCGCTTCCGCTTCCGCATCTTCATCTTCATCGACATTCCAACTCCCAATTGAACCACCACCACCGCTACCTCCCCGTCTCCTGGACAGATATATTTTCCCGCATCTTTGAGCTAGCATCACCGCAACAGTGTAGGATGTGCTAGTCACTGCGGACAATGAGTTACGGTGATATACACCTCTTTAAGCAGGCCCATGTCCAGCGTCTCTTGGAAACCAACCCCCGTGCGAGAGACGTGAATGGCATTCCAGGATGCTTCAGCGGCAATCAGTTCAATGGCACAAGGCCATCCGGCTGAGAACTTTTGTTGTGCAGACAAGGTTTCTCTCCGTTGACAAGCAAGGCCCCCCGCCATGGCGACCAGGCTCCATTCTGGACGAGTGAGTAATGCTGATATAGGATTTTGGCATGTCTTTATTCTTTGCTAACTATGAACCTTCTAGATGGGTTGAACGTGAAGTGAGGCCGATTAGTTTACGCCAGTTGACTTTCTTTGGCCGCACGATCACCGAGTCACGGTTGATCAGCTCTGCGAACTATGTGCGTACAGAGCTTCCCACCAGGTCAGTTCCTATCGAGTCATTTGAAACCATCAATAATAACCAAAGGCACCTAACTAAATACTGATTTGGTCCTTTCGCCAGAATCGCCCACCGTCTTCGAGACATGCAGAAACTTCCCTATGTTGTTGTCACGAACCCCCACCTATCCCTCGTATATGAACTCTACTACAAGGCGTTCGAGAAGTTCCGCGGTGTCCCTGAAATCAGAACCTTGGAAGACAATGACAAGTACTGCGATATTCTGCGAGCCACGCTCAAGGAACATTTAACTGTAATACCGAATCTTGCAATGGGTGTGTTGGAGTGCCAAGATCTAGTGAAACCAGAAGAGATGGATCGGTTTATGAATACCTTGTTGCGTGCGGTACGTAAAAGTGTACCTGCCTCGGTTTTGTCTGTTTTTTCGTGATGGTGAAAAGTAGCCAGCTGATAATATCTATTAACAGCGAATATCACGTCGAGTTATTGCCGAACAACATCTTGCGCTCACGGATACATTCAATTCACCTTGGCATTTTCCGGACTCCAAGGACAGGACAGACCTCAACGCAGACTTCGTGGGAGAGGTATTTCTGAGATGCAATGCGAAGGAGGTCGTTGAAAATTGCGGCAAACGCGCGACAATGCTGTTAAAGCAATCACTCGGAACTGACTGCCCGGTTCCCGATGTGATTGTTCAGGGTCATCTGGGAGCGACATTTCCATATATCCTAAGTCACTTGGAATATATTATCGGGGAATTACTAAGAAACTCCTTCCAGGCAGTCATCGAAAGGTTCAGCGGTAGGCCCGAACGGCCACCTCCCATTGAAGTTTTGATCTGCGAAGCTCCACAGCATGTCATTATTCGTGTTTCTGATCAAGGGGGGGGCATCTCTAGAGAGATTCTCCCGTACCTCTGGTCATTCTGCAAGGGACCGCATACTCAAGCCCGCCTTCGCAACCTGGAGCAGGTACCTACCATGGCGGCGACTATGCAAGAAGTAAAAGTTTCCGGCACGAGATCCGATGAGCAGGGAGAAAGCGACACCTGCTACTACACCACCAATGGACATCCGCATAGAGACAGTTCATTGGCATCCCTTAGCTCGCGCCCTCCGAATTTGCGGCTTGGCATGGGACTTCCGATGAGTAGGGTTTACGCAGAGTACTGGGCTGGCAGTTTGGAGCTGCATAGCCTGGAAGGGTATGGCGTCGATGCGTTCCTGCAAATATCAAAACTTGGGAATAAGAATGAGCAGGTAACCACGAGGGCTTCGATAGATGCAGTGTGAAATGCAAACTAATTCTTTTTTGTTAAACTTTCATTTTCTTCTTTCGTCTTTCTGCCTTGGACTCTCCCCTTTTCGCACACTGGAGACCTTCCAAACCCCTCTCAAGTTAGTATTGCATTACATTATTGAGTGCTATACACTGTTTCCTTGGAGAACATTAGCGCCTTCCTGTCATGTGGATGCTTCTTTCCTTCTGATCTTCACTCCCACTCCATGATTCCGTTTGAGGAAATCCTAGCCGCCACTAGTACGAGCCTTCCCAATATAACAATAACAGGCATCAACAGTCAATATATATGCCGGGGCGGAATTCTACTCATTTAACAAGTGAGCAGCCCGAAGACATGGTTTTTTACCTCAAAAGCATCCCAACCCACGAGTATATTCGGTATTCTGCAAAATTACCGAGCCAAACTCGTTTCTGTGGTTCAACATCTGCATATGTGTAAGGATATTTTTACTCTGATGAGGTAGGAGTTGTCCGGGGCTGACTTCGGGTGCTAGGTGATATGAATTAAGCGGTCGCTCGCACAGAGTTGTGTTTGACATACTCTAACAGACATCGCGACACCCTTTTAAAATCCGATCATCCTTCCCCATGACTTCCCATCCACGGGAACCTCAAGGTGTGGATGCGCAGCATGATAGATACGAATATCCGCATGAATTCCGATACTCTTATGACGTCCCGATGCCCCAAACATACATTCCGCCATTCGAACAATGGCAGCACCGATACTACAGCATCCCCCAGCCTTACTCTCTCAACCCGCTAGTAGGCTTTGTTTCCACTGAGGGTGTCGACACAAATGATGCTCAGGAGGTAAGTTAAATTCCCCCACCTTCCCACAATATCAGGCAATCAGACAATACTTCAAGAGAATTTTAATGGCTGATTTGTAGGTTTTCAGGCAGCATATGTTGGCGATAGGTTTACAGAACAGGATACGATACATCCACGCGACCCTAATTCTGAACACCACTTACCTAACATCACTTTCATTCTTTTTGGCAACCCATTTCCTAAATGTAATGGTATGGGTGATATGTACCGCCCACGTTTTCAAGCCTACCCAGGAGCCGCACAAGACGTAACCCCTGAGCTTGAAATTGGATTCCATCACGAGAGCCCAAGAGTTGTTCATATCGATATTATAAAATCATGGAAAGGCCTCTCTTCAGATAAGGCCGAAGAGCTGCTGTTCTGGGAGACAACGTTTAAAAAGGTCCTAGAATACTTGTTGCATGATCAACTTGAACTCTTACAACAACAGTGTGAAGCCGCCAACCGGATACATCGCAACCGTGAACACCAACGCGGCCACTCGGATAGGATACATTATTTGCCAATTAGCATGATTGATATCGCGACAGCTATGGTATATACATATAGAGAGCATCGTCGTACATACCATTGGCTAGCATCAATGGGGAACATTTATAGAACTGTAGCACAGTTTGTCCACACTCATGACTGCTTTGTTGGCCCTGCTGTGGGCTATGGATCGTTCCCCACGACTGGAGACCTTAGAATAGGAGTCAAACTATTGGACGCGAACGATTACGCGCAAACCACAGCGACCCCTCAGTTATCCGTCTACCCGGTTGAAGTGAATTGGACCCCAGATCTGCTTTCTTTTGATCAATTTGACCCTATCACTACTGAAGGCCACGAATTCCGTTTAGTGCCACGCTATAACCCATCACTCAGTTTTACTGGAGCAGACAGCTACTCAGAGCCAAGCCATATCGTTTATACGACATCCGCCACTTGGCTACGATGGGATCCTTCAATTTCGGGCTTTAGTGGAACAGTGCCAACCTGCTCCGATTCGGAAGATCAAATGCTACATTCACAAGCTTCCCTGGTGGAGGATCCTCCAGGAGAACTATCTAAAATATATACCCTTCGAATAATGATTACCGCGACCGCTTTGGAATATTTTGATACGGTGAGGTTCGAGAAGACTGTCAGATCCAGGGTGATGATCAACGTTAAGAGGGGAAAATGTCCACAAGTCAATCCCACCCTAGATCATACTCTAGAGCTCTTGGGAATAGACAAGAGCAAATGTAATTGGAACCAACCATGGCTAGAGTGGAGCTCTCCGTGGCAACCTAACCCTCAGATGAAGTGGTGGGATGACCCATTTATTGGCGCCGGAGCTCTTTTTGGTGAGCACGCCCATGAGAGGGGGCTATTACAGCCATCAGGTCTTTTCAATTCAGATGAGAGCAGGCTGCTAAGTCGCCATCCATTCGATAGTTTTACCTTGATGCCTTTACTGGGGACAAGCCTAGGTACTGATCTATCGACATTGTCAGATAGTGGCCAAATTGGCCAAGGCAATGATTTATCTCCTGAGGTACCACTAGAGAGTGGTTCGCGGGTCTCCCCTCCTCGCCGCCGGAGAAGATCTTTTGTCAGAGCTGATCCTGTCGAACAGGATAGGAAACTAGGCTCGACAATTCTCCCGCAAATGAAAACGCATCGCCCAAACCATCCTCGAACCGAATCGGGTGATAAGCGGTTACATGACGATATCGTCAACATGTTGGACATGCCTCTTCACACCACTCAGGCTGACGAAGAGCTAGAAACGAGGTACCGTCCTTGTGGAAAACGATCATCTTGGCGAAGCACGGGGGTATCTGTCCAGAAGAAAGGGAATGGATATCCTTTCCAAGACCACCGTCCACCAAGAAATGCAGTTCTCTCAAGGACAAACTCAGAGGAAGAAGATGAGGCGTATATCTTGAAATACTGCGAGCTGATGAGTCTTGCCTCGAATCAACCGCAACCTAGTGGTAACAGCCGGAGCCCAGACTTTAATGCCTCAGGAGCTTCGAATTCTGAGTCTTTGGCTATAGATGGTTCGCGATGCTTGAATTCCTACAGCGTCATGCGTGCAGAATGGGAGTCTAATACAGATGTGCCATGGACACCGCCGGCTAGCGACGCATTCGCTCGTGGTTTCGAAGGCTACCACCATCCCGGCGCAACCAATCCACAGGCTGAAAGGGGCAGTGACCACGGTGATGCCGAATCACCACCGCTGATTCGTGGAAAAGATAAAGCAGCTTTTGTGCAAATGATCGTCGAGCGCGCAGAAGAAGAGCGTCGGATGTTAGGAAGTGATATCAGCGATATTTTCGCTTCTTCCCCGCCCAGCACGTCTGAGGGCGAATGGGAGGACATTGGTACTGATGAGGAGGGGGTTAGTATCCCTGATGTTGAGCATAGTTATGCCGGTCAAACACATCAAGGGGTGTCGATCCCTGTGCACGATTCACCACCAGAGGCTAGTGATATTCTTATACCAGGGGGGCTATATGGATATTAGGATGTTTATTGTCAACCGGTTCCCCAAGAATGTTTGCTTATTTAGCGATATTCTGGGCATAAATGGGTGTTATATTTTTTTGGCGTTGGTTTTTGGATCACACATATTCATAGTGGATGGACGGCATACTCTATTCACCTTCTGTCATTAAATACATACTGCATGTTCTTTGGGGAGATTCGTATTATTTTGCGGCCCCTTTGTCTGTCTTTGGAAATCCACAGCTGTCTCGTAGAGGTTCATGTATCTATTTTTATGCCAAGTCGTCATTCCTTAAATTGCCCTGTTAGTTTTCTGTCTACTCTGAACATTAGCTCCAATCGTCCAAATTTACCCGCCTGGACTGGGGCTAGTTTCCACGTGGAAATAAGGTTCTGCTCGTGGCCAGGGTGACGTCATGCTATACTTTGTTTCAACCTTCGAGGGCCTCAGTTGCCCTTTTGGGAAACATCCAATGCTGCTCCTCAATGTTGTGTATCTTTTTCTACCATTTCCAGGCAAAATCCTCTCCCGATCACCATCTTACGACATTCTTACATTCCATTAAGACCTCGCTCCTTTCCCATTGAACCCCTTCTATGGGTAGTGCATCTACGTGTAGAAGCCTTCCATAGCTATCCGGGGCTTCATATCTTCACCTAACAACATCTTCACCCCTCCCCTTCTTCTGCATCCGTCCGAGCCTATATCAGCTCCCCAGGTTGGATGCCAATCTCCAACTTCTTTTACAGGGTTTTGTATTGCTCCTCTGGCCATATCCAACCCAGGTGAACGCTCTATAAGACGCTATTGCCGTTGAAATTTGCGGACTTCGAGGAACATCACTGTGATAGCTTGATGCTTTACTCAATTCCTGTTTTGAGCAAAGCGTCCAATTAGTACAGCAAGAAACTCAGCCTAGAGGTTCGTAAAGCAACAAATCAAATCATGGCAGCGGACGCTCTCGGTGCTATTTTCCTAATTATTATTACAATCTTTAGTAAGTGAGCTGTTATCCCCTGGATTTCTTTACGTGATAGGCGAATGTGAAATGGGTATCAATTTTATACAAGGGGTCACTATTGGAGAAAGACGGAATAAGGGTGGGGGCCCTGCATGGTTACTATTTTCGTCCATGTCTATCACAAATTGTCCAGTCGATGCGTTATTTTCTTGGTACTGCTTCTACGATGATATGGCACTAACGTCCACATTTCTTTATGTAGTTCCACCTCTGGGCGTCTTCTTCATTAGTGGGTGCTCTCCGGACCTTCTCATTAATATTTGTCTCACACTGCTTGGGTGCGTGTAAACTTCTCTGCCCTATATCCAAGCTCCGCATCCCTTTTAAAACAGTGGGCGAAGCTTGCTGTTTCAGTGGCTAACACTTCCCCACCCACCTTCTTCTGTCTTTGCTAGATATTTCCCGGGTCACATCCACGCCTTCTACTGCGAGTACGTCTACTACGACCGGCGCGCAAGGGGCCATCAAGGGCGCCTGGCCTGTGCCCGCGCCCCGGGCATTTTCTCAAATCGCATTCAAAATGGCGGCGACGTGACAACGGAATACTATTACCCTGCCCCACCGGCTCAGACACCAGTCGCGCCAGCCACGCCGTATTCTGTTTCCCAAGTTCCCCCAGGACAACAAGAGTCGGGGTGGGTGCGGTAATTGAATTTGAAAGAAGTCTTGAACTCGTTTGCATATCAAGCTTCCGGTGGGGGCCTTTAACGGACACACCCTGTATCCGTGAAATGGGGGTTGGTGCTTAAAACGAATTCGGGTACACAAAAAGGAGGCATGATGGAGTTAATGAGGCCGATGAAAATGGGATTTTTGAGGTGATGGGTATTTTTATTCTGGTGGAGAAACTAATCATGGCTATGGGCGCTTGGAGTCACTCTCATTCTATTAGTTTCTTTCGAGTTGAGACGCATTGTACTGTACATTATTTGTTATTTGGGGTTGTCGACAGATACACCCGTTGTCTCTCCCTTGATCCATACACGCTCATCGGGAGGTGGTTGTATAGTATTACACTCTCATTTTTGCCCTCACACAGCAAATTAGCAATTCCCCATGGACCTACAGACCCCTACACTGTATTGTTATTACTGTTGGTTATGAAAGGATATGCTTAATTAAACTTAAAAAATGGGCTCATTGGCAAGTGATTCAGTATCTCACAATAATATGACCTGCGCCCTGTTGGTATTATATGATGAGTAGCCTTTGAAGGGCACCTGTGATGACAAAAGCAACAAATGGATAAATAGCAGTACAACTCGCTTCCAAAAACGATCAAGCATGAAATATGAGAATAGTATTAAAGACACTTGTAGAAACAATGAACCATAACCCTCATGCAACCGATTGCCATTCCAACTCTCCCCAGTCTCCAATCCACACGCAGTTCAGCTCGACCCCTGCCCGCTGCTGTCTCCCTCGCTCCTCTTCGAGCCCTTCAACGCGGGGAAATTGAATGGTTTACTCCTCCCACCCTTCCCCCCAGTAATAATAGTCATATCAAGAAGCCCACCCAACGCCCCGCCAATATTCTCCGCAACCTTGCTGTGGGGACTCCACATCAGTGCCCCCACCCACGGCTGCACATTCCAAGCCACGACAAGCTGCGCATTCTCACGCTCAGCCATGCGGCCGGATATATCTGTAATTTGGTATTTGTTCTTTTGGTTACGGAGGCGGAGGAGGCCCGGTTTCTTGGACTTTTTATTAGAGTTCGCGGAGGTGTTTTTGTTCGTTTTGGAGGATTTTGAGGATTTCGACTTTTTGGAGGGGAAGAAACGGCGGGTTAGGGCGGGGATGGAGTAGGGGGATTCAGCGGCCGGGATTATGGTGTCCCAGATTATGGATTCGGTGGTTAGGTTTGACGGAGAGGAGGATGTTGTGGGGTAGGAGGCGAGGACATAGACGAAGAGTTGCTTGGTGTTCCAGTTGAAGAGGGAGGTTAGGTCTACGTATGTATAGGGGGTAGTTGTTGTTGTTAGCTTTGTTAGACAAGCGGTGGCTCCCAGTTATTGAGGCTTTCAGAAATGAAGGATGGAGATATGCGCATGAATCGGAATTTCTCACCAGCATCAAGATCGAATCTAATCTGCGCATATTCCTCGCGCTTCGTTGCATAGTAATGCGGTCGTCCCTTAATTCTATACACATCCAGAATTAGCCCAAACTGTCCGCTGCCCAATCAACAACTCCTATTGACAACTATATAATCCATTCCTGAGGTAGTAGCGATAAAGGGAGATAGATCAAAATAAGACTTACACTTGTATATTCGAAAGCTCAACGTTCGTAACCGGATCCGCAGGACTCAATACTACGGTCAGCGCCGTTAAGGCAGTCAGCAGAAATACGACGGTGGTGAAGAATCCAAAGACGCTTTGAATCCGATTGAGCGCGGAGTGCATAGCTGCAGAATTGAAGAGCGGAATCAACCGCTGTTTGCGCAGACGCCGACAATATGCGAGAGAGAAATGTCTAAGAGGTTTGCTGTTTTTGTGTCTCCAGGAGATATCCGGCCAGATATGTCAACGCCGCAGCTTGCGCGGTTATCTAAGCGCTGCGACTTGTCGCGCGTGTCCAATTTCTGGCTTGGCATATTTGGCAACGGAGCAAACATGCCGCTATCTTTTGGCAACAAGGATTGAGAAGTAACTACGGAGGACAAAATCTCTGTATCTGCTCTGCATGACATTCTATGTATGTAGGGAAGAACACGGGAAAAAGTAAAATACAATATCGCCATGATACTCGCGTAGAATATTTGCTAAAAGACGACGCGCCTAGCTTCCTCAACCCACGGCCGATAGGGACGCCATTTAAATGCATGCTGGGATGTAACTAAAAGGATAAAGAAAAGTACACAAACGTGTTCGGTCACTGCTTCTCAATAAAGAAAATGAAATAGAAAGAAACAAAAACACTTTGGTGGATATCAGAATGACTCTAACAAATGGTGAAGATAAAAGAAAAAGCGAAGAAAGTCGAAGAGATAAAAGGAGAAAGAAAAAGAAAGAAAAAGAAAGAAAAAGGGAAGGGCATCTGTATTCGGGTAAAATTTCCCTTCAACGGCATCCATATCTATCAAATAACTTTACATCACTCGATTCCATCTAGTATCTCTTGGTCCTGTCCCTGTAGTCTCCGAGTATAGCTACTTGGGCTTTTGTTGTGCGAAGAAGAATCAGGTATTCCGACCCCAGAAACGCGTACCTCTATCCTAGGGGAAGGAGTCCTGGGAATTTCCGAGATATTTTCATTGTTTGTAGAGTCTTGGCCTCCATAAAATAAAATGCCTTCGAGCAGCGATTTCGCTTCGGAGTGCTGAATAGCTTCATCTTCAAGGATGGCCGGGTCCGTGGATGTCTGTACTTGCTCGTTCTGATCGAGCCTTGTGGCTGCGGGAGTAGGTGTTGCTTGCCGAGACTCCTCTTCGGAATCATGTACGAGTGGCTTGTTGTCCAGGGTCCTGGGGTTAGGACTGGTTTCCGGGTGCTGCTTTAGTCCAAGCGAGTGGTTCGAAGTAGAAGGTTCACCCTGCGGTACCTCTGCGGGTGGTTCATCTACCAACAGTATTTTCAGTGGATCGGTATCGATCAGCTTCCGTTCTTCTCCTGCTTCATTCCGCTTCGATCTCTCCTCTTCTTCGTGTAGTTTGAGAAGGAAGTTCCGTAGCCGCCGCCGAAGAATACCGGATTTCATCGGCGGCCAATCGTAGTATTCACTCATCTCCTTTCTCACCAACCTGCTAATGAACATGTCCGGGTCCCACATAAACTTTTCAAGGTATGCTAAGAGATACAGCCCACAATCCCAATAATTAGATTGATGTGGTATCTGTCGAGCAACCATGCCTCTGATTGTTTTCGTGTCAACGGTAAGTGATCGCTTAGCTTTCCCTTCCTCCTCAATATATTGCCGGAGGATTTTCATCGTAGGGTATCTAGAACAGCCTAAGGAATCGAAAGTGATGATAATGGGTTCCTTTGGATCACATGGGAGCTTCCGGGGAGATTTCTTTGCTTGGGCCTCGAAACCCCTCAATTTCCCAGAGCGTAGTGATTTCAGCTGATCTGACTGCGGTGCGACGTCTGATTCTTCCTCTGTTTGGACGATAGAAACGAGTGGTCCGTTCTCACCCTCGTCCGGCCATTCGTTCCTGTCTAGAGTTTCAAATCCCTTCAATGGGCTGGTGTCATTCTGTTGGGTATTGACCTCGGGGCCATTATCCGACAACGACATTGAATCGAAATCTTTTTGGAGGAGTTGATCGTTACCATGCTCTAAAGTCTGCGCAACGGTGTTGTTATTCTCTCCAGGTTGAAGTACGGCTTCATCGTTTTGCCGTTTATCTCGATTTCCCAAATCAGCGCTCCCTTGCCTGCGCGGCGAATCATGAGCTACCTTGTCGCTCTCAGGTTCGTCGTGTTCGGAGATGGATTCTGTGTGACACAGAGCACGGAGATTGCAAATGATGGCCATATACCAATGTTCGTTTTCGTTGATTGGGACGACGATGTAATCATAACTGAAAAGGTCCACATTCCTTGTCCACTTTTCCACCGCCTGGTAGTTAATACCCCTCACACCCTTAGGCGTGTTTGTAAGGCTTGCAAAAAAGTAAGAGTTAAAAAAGTAAACACGTGTAGCCAGATCTGGCCTCTTGATTTCCATGTGATGCTCAAGAAACCGTAGATAAAGCCCGATAAGGTTGTCGTTTAAATATTTCTCGTCAGCCAAGCGTTCCAGATCGTGGAATTCTACTTCGGCTCTCCTTTTACCTTTCGGTGGGTATACAAGCGGCCTAGACGGAGTATTAATAGTAGCTCGACAAACTTGATGAGCTGATGCACTTACTTTGACCACATACGAGTATCTCGGTGGGGCGAAGGCGACGATTCATGGTCACTGGATTCAATTATTTAATCAGGGGCGGAATCCCAAAATGGACACAAGAAAATTACGCACCTAGTAATTGTAGTAGGCTGCCGCTGCTCCTGTGAGCGAGTGACACGCAAGCCCACGGTAGGACTGTATTTCTTGACAGGAATAATTATAGGACGATCAACATCTGGATGACCATGGCTGAGAGGCGACATATCAACCTGAGCATGCTGGCCGGGTCCATGCGACTGGAGTGAGTCTTCCAGCGGAGACTTTCTCGTTGTCCCGTCACCATCAAGTAGGCGCTCGCTAAGCTTCTGTCGTTTAGGCTGTGTTGACGGCTGGGCGGCGTCGTCAATATGATCATACTGAGGGCTTCCGCGTTTCGAGCTCCCCGGTTGCGGTTGACGGTTTTCTTGTCTCTCCTTAAGAGAGCGTTTGAACATATTTTCCATCCACTCACTAAATCAACAATCAGATTTCCGAACTGTAAGCTTTCAAGATGCTTGTGCGATAACATACCTCCCCTTATCCCTTAATTTCACGTTATCGTTCAGTTCCCCCATCAGGTTACAGTATTCAACCGCCTCCTTCTCAGACGAAAATTGTAGGTTTAGGTCGTCTGTCGATCCTGAAGCCATGGGGAACTTCACTGCAACTCTGGGCCCGCCATGCCAAACTCGGTTGATTTTTTCAATAGAAAATTCTTTGGATACCCAAGAGCCGGTATCACTTGTCACGATAAAAGTGCGGTTTTTAACAATAAGCGTACACTGTTCTTCAACAGTCTCCACTTTGTTGTCAAACATAGTCACAGAAAATGAAGGCGTATGATTAGGTGGGATTTTGTGCCTTCTATCCGCACGTTTGCGGTCTTTCTTCACGATGGAGAAATTCGTCGGGCTAATGTCACCAGGCATTCTACCCAGGCGGTCCTTTACGCCGCTTCGCCAACTCTCAGGGACGGTTTTATCTCCCTGAAGTGCATCCGGGCTCTCACGTGTATGAGAATCACGAAGCTGACCGTCCGTCTGGACAGTTGAACCGGCAAGGCTGCCCGCGGCGCCCTGGGACTCCGCCTCTGCCGCCCCCGCACCGTCTAAATTATCAATCGGTGAGATTTCAACAGCAACCATTCGTTCAGAAGGCCTAGATAAACTAGAACCACCCGGCCGGGCAACACTGGTACCGATTTTCTTTCCGAGCCGCTGTGCCTTGGCTTGCATCGTGAAAAGTTCATCCTCGGTCAAATCTGGAGCTCGCGGCTTTTTGTTCTTAAAGTCCTGCATCCTACTCTCGACGTTCCAGAACTCATGTGTGATTGATTCTTTTTGATTGGTAGAGGCGCGATGGTTGATAAGAGGGGAATTTTGGCTCAAATGTGACAGACTGTAAGTTCTAGGCTGAGTAGATGAAGGGACTTCCGCGTGAATGATCGAATCATCATCATTCACCTCAATGACTTCCGCGGGAGCTTGAGTCTCGTCGGTTTTTCGTCTTTTACGAGGTCTGCTTCCTTCTTCTAACTCCCGAATCGGTCCCGAAGCGCCTTGTACACGTGAGTCCGGCTGAGTAGCGTTATCAAGATGCCTCCCAGCAAAAGTATCAATTTGTTTTCCACGGAAGGTGGAAAGAAGGGTATTTCGTGGAGTGAAGTTCTCAAAGGACTTTGTAACGTCAAACAATTCCGTCAGTAACTAGAACATCGCCGCACCGTAAAGGTATGAGATATTGCAAACGCTACCTTCAAATCCGTGCCGGCTCGTCCTTTTCTCAGCAGTGCTCCTGGCGTTATACGAACGGCGTTCGGGTCCCGCCTGCTCAATCCACCTCAAAAATCAGTCTCTTAACCCTTTTGGATCTAAAACGGTGGCTTGTCACGGACCTGGAACCTCCGAATAATCTCCTTTCCTCCTGTAATTCTTCTTCGTTCTGTGGTGTAGTTTTACTGCGGTTGTATCAGAGTTAGTATTGGACGAACTGCTCCATATAAAACACGCGGAAATCCATAAACGTACATGCCGCCTCTCTTTAACGTGAAGCCGGAGGTATGGTTGGAGTTGTCTCGGGGCGAACTGGTGTCAGGGCGGATTCCGGAAGCGTCCTGCACATTCCAGCAAAACTAAGAAGTCAGCATCGGGAGCCAGTTCAAAGGGTTCCAGAATAAAATTGCCATAAAAACAGGAAAATAAAATCTTCAGAGCTATGCTTGCCCGTACCTTTCCTAGCTGTGAGAACTGAAATGTGTTGCTCATCTGTCCATTGGTAGGAGACAGCTGATTACTCACGCCGGACATCTGGAGCGGAGCAGGTATATCTTCGACACCATGTGCTGCGTGTCGTCGTCGTCGCCGCCGCCGCCGCCTCGAAAGCTCGCGGGTTCGCGGTTCCTGCGCTGTGCTACTGGGGGTATTTTCCGGCCAGACGAGGTGAGATAGCTTGTATAGCCACTTCATAAGCTGGTGGGGGAGAGCATTCGTGATTGGGACGGGGTTGTACGCTGGGGAGGAGGCATTACGTTGCCAATATGTGTGTATGTGTGGTGTAGGTGGGTAGGGTTGCAGGTTACTTAAAAAGAAGTGATGTTGGTGGCAGAGGTGGTTTGGCGAGGGAAAATCGCCAACGCCGCTTTGTTGGATAGAGTGGAATTTAAAGGGTCCAGCGATGGACAGCTAGTTACCATTCACAATTGCTCTCCTGAATGGCGAAAATACTTTGGCATATATGGGATTTTTTGAATAATTAATTATAGCCTGGCTTTAATTTAGAATCATTAACCTCTATTCTGACTTAGATCTGGTACTATCATTCCGTTATTTTCGGCGTCATCAGTAGATATTCCTAAATGTGAGATATTCAGTGAAATAGTAGCAAGAGGCAAAAATGAATTTCTATTCCTGCCATCATATTCCTTCCAGGCCGTGAAATCCTCAAAAAGAAACTTAAAACAAAACCAAAGGCTAGCTAAAATCCACCAGATAATCAGAATAGAAGGAAAACTTCACTCCAAACACAGAATTTTCCACTACTCTTCTCCACTTGATACAAAGGCAGTGTGTTATGGAAGAAGCAACGGACAAAACAAAGGACTCTCTGAAAGAAGCCATCTGCGGAAGCCTGCGTGACCGCAATGACAAGACCACACAACATCAGCACAAAAATATTAAAAGAAAAGGGAAAAACGCAAAGAGCTACTGTACACTGCCCATATTCGCATATGGGGCCTTTTACGATGCTGCAGCCCGCCCTTTATCAGCGGAAGCGTCATCTTGGTTGTGCCCACGACGACGATCTGAGCCTTGGTGGTGGTGGTGACCGGCATTCGCAGCGGCTTTGTCCTGGCGGGCTTGGTCGATGGCGGAGCGTTGGGCAATGCTATCGTCATGGCTTTTCCATACAATGTTGGTGTCCGGAGGGAACGCTAGCAACCGTTTGATTGTTTCCCTGAAAGAAATATTAGCAGCAGTAACAACCAACCTGACTGATATAACATCAGTAACATACCTAATTTTAATATTCCGCCCACCATCAATCCTTGTCCAGACAGACAGAACGTCCTCTCCGCTCCTGACGCTCAGGACTGCCCCGCACACCTCATCGCTTGCTTCTGCAAATTGATCGCCCACCATTGCCAGAAGCAGATCTTCCCAATAGCGATCAGCAACTCCTTTCTTCAATCTGACAATCCATTTCCCTCCTCGTTTGTTTGCTTCGTCTTCCCAAACTGGCCGTATTCCTTTCTTAAAAATATGGTAGTCCGACACCGCCGGGAGGAGAGAGGGCCGCTTAAGATGTGAGTAAACGGCCCAGAAACTCTCAACAGAAGATATCGATGCAAGAGCTATGGTGGATTTCTCGTAGTCGGAATGTTTCGGCGTTGGGGGTCGGTACCAGACAATCCAAGTGGACCGTATTGGATGCTCTTTTAGAGCAGGAGGTGCAGAGGTGTTATTGAGAGAAGAGGATGATGCCCTCAATTTCACAGTTTTATTATTCGTCCCTTCGTTTTCTGGCTGGGTTTCTCGTTTTTCGCTGGTGGGTTTTGGGGTACTGAGGTCAAATGCGCCGGGAGTTTTCGGTGTTTTGGCCGAGCCGAAGGAGGCAAACGCACCGGATCCTAAGCCAAAGGCGGACGAGGCGCCCGCGGAGGGAGATGGTGCGTTTGTAGTAAGGGGGGAGATCGCGTTGAAAGGGTTGGATCGGCCGTGAGAGCTATCAGGGCCGAATCGCTTGGACGGATGGCTTCTAGAGGAATCCTGTCTTCCACTACCATCTTTGCTGTCCGAGCCGGACATGGACAGGGACAGCTTGCTAGTGCTACCTAGAGTCAATATCAAGGCACATTGAACCGCCACATCCAAAGACTCAAGATATTTATTAGGCTACTTACTTCGAGCGGCGAGTCCATAGGTTGGCGTTGTCCATTGCGACCAGGCGTTTTACTTTAAATTGAGAGAAAAGTGCATCCAACTGAGAAAAGGAGAGAGCAGCAATCTGGTTTCAAATGTCGTGAAAGGGACAGTAAAATTAAGAATAGGGCAATGTAGCGAGATATGAAGCGTATGACAGGATGGGTATTGGGAAGAGATTTCGGAATGAGTTCAAGATTAAATGCTGCTGGACTTGAAAGTTGAACGAGCAAAAGCGGAGCATCAAACATTAAGCTTTGCCGCCACATGTTGCGTTTACCGCGCGGCTAGCATGCGGCTGGGACGCCACACTAGGCTTCTTTGGGACTGAAAATTTTATTTAACGCGCGCAAATCTTGGGTTGGGAAAACATTAGATACAATTGACTCGTGCCATTTTTAAACCTGCCAGCCCAGCACACTTGGTTGTAGCTATTTTACCGAGTGAGCCTCACTTTTAATTTGGAGAAAGCGCGCCTATATGGATGTGGAAGCTACGACAACGTGAAGTGAAAGAAAGTTGAAGACGAATCCAAGATCTTTATCTAATACTATCCGACCATGATCTAAACCTAGAACCATGCATTAAGAGTCTGCTAATGTACATGGTATTTCCAGGCGATACAGAGTTTGTAAGGATCTGAAGGTGAGCAGCACCCTGTCTCAATGACAAATGTTTCCATTGCATGGTAGTAAGCGTTGATCCCCCATTCGTCGTTTCTTCCTAGAGAACACTAAGTTGCCACTCTCGGGGTGGGCCAACCCATGTGAATATGGCGACGGCTGTAGGTGGACAGAGGTGTTAGTATATCCCAATAGAACGTCAATGCTTGGTCAAGCCGTAATACACAGGGAAATAGGAAGGTTCCCTAGGCTTATGTCGCTATCTCGATGCCCTGCCCTGACCCTTCGCTAGGAGTGGAAGGAAAATCATTTCCAAACAATGACAATGATGACCAAAAACACGATTTAAGAGTTGAGATTCATATTTGGGTTCGAACGAAAGATGCTCAACAATCGATTTGAGCTTGCAATCCCTCCAAGGGTGGTGATTTTCGAAGCGAAAGGATATATTTCGGCGTGAAAGGACAACGCTATTCAAAGCCTTCGAGGACCGAGCTAGGATTTGAATGGATGGACCACCCGATCAGTATGGCGCGCGCGTGCGCTTTGAGCAGCCATGTATCTTTGTTTGGTGGTTGGAGTGTTTCAACTGCTCTGTTAACCATGAGATATTGAGACATACCTCTGCTATGCTCTTGGTTTCCGTTTCTTAACAAACCTAAACTATTTGAAAAGAAATTTGAAGGCCCTCAACTAGAACGTGATATCGTCCAAACGCTTTCTCTGAGGCTCTTACACGCGAAAAATGCCGTTCGCTTATTGACTTAACGGCGATTTTGCGCTTAGTGGCAAGGGGTCCAGTTGAGTTGCACACCTAAGGAAGATCAGTTTGCCCAGCGGGTAGAATCAGTTCCTACTTGCATTCATTTCGCCATTTTGCGCTGCTCGATGGATGAGAATATCATATCATTATCCCCGGTCCATTTCGGATTTGAGAAAACATTCATCACTGTTCCGGTGGGAACGCCCGAAGTCGCCCAAGTGAAAAGTTCGGCAGAATAGTATAACACCGGCTGCCAATTCGGTATGTCGCCAATTCACCCTGGGTCATGAGAGATCCGGTGCCCAGCCTTGCTGAAGGCATAAAAAGCCCAGCAACATAAAGCCTCATTTTATCTGCCGGAGGCAATGATAGTTGGCCAGATACTGCAGACAGGACAATGACGCCGGCAAGTCGCGAGGGCTTGTAGCATAATGCAGTTATATCGAATCCGATGGAGAATAGCTCTGCGTCGTGCAGGCTATAGGTTTAAAAGGAGTTCTTCTCATCTGCACTTCCAAGAAAATTCCCATTTCGCAGGACCCAGATACTTTCCCAAAGCCGTTTGTCAACTGCTACCTTGGAGGTTTTACGACGGACAATTGTATTTGGAGACGAGTAAAACCAGCGGCAGGTTTTAAGGCAGACATGCCTACCATTGTAATCAAGTGGCCCAGCTTTTCGCCTGCCACAGCACGATAGTAAAGTGCAGAAGAGATCTGGAAGGCTTTATGTACCACATCGCAAGGATCTCACCGCATTAAACAAGCCAGGGCCAACGTGCCCAGGACGTCACACGAAGGCTAAATAACAAGAAGATTGACAAATGTAACCTGAAGGACAAACTTCAAGTGGCACAAGAATGCAAATTTTGCAATTCAGTGCTACAATGCATTGTTATTTTGGCAGCGTAAGTAGTAAGGAGGGTCAATGATGGCTTGATCAAATACTGTATGTTATCTGGATGTTACAGTATCTAACCACCATCACCCTATCCATTTGCTTAAAAAGTTAACTGGTGGCTGAGAGGAATTCTTGTCAACAATCTGACCAATCTAACGTGATTAGGATAGTTAAGCTAGAAAAAAGACAAGAACAAGACGAGGAATATACGTTTTAGAGCGTCAAGTTCATTTGCCGTTTTGGATGAAGAACGCGGGCGCAATGCGACGATGTGGAGACGTTTGATACGCACGCCGGCGGAGTTTGGTGATGCACTCTCTCAAAAGGGAAAGTCGTTCACATAGTTAAACCTTGCCGAGGTTTACGTAACCAGCAAACCCGGTCCCAAAGCCGTCATTGCCTAAAAAGGTAGCAAGGGACCTAGGGGTTGCCAAGCCCAGAATTCCTTTTTTGGATGCATGCCTCAGCCTTCCGGGATCTTACACCCTTCCTTCCCCTTATTGCTAGATGCAAGCGGGACACAGCCACTAGAAAGCTGTATTTGAGGTGGATGGCAGCTTTCAAAACCATGTAGGAGAATGGAGCAGTCACAACCACTGACCCCGTAAGTGGCGGAGGGTTCTCTAGGGTCCGACAAGCTGTCCAAAGTCCAGATGGATACCTCCCACAGAGCATGTCAGACATAAGATGCTTGCCCTGCAGCCCGCCATGCATTTAAACCCCCAAAGATGGGAAGAAGTTCTTCAGACAGCTTGGCGACCACAATTTGCGCAGCAACTGGAAGCCCGGAGTCCGATCGATAGGCCTCTCCCCAATGGGCATGGTACTTAAAAACACAGATCCTGCCCCAAGGGTTGGGAAAAGGGAATCTGGCGTGATCCACACGAAATTTTGGAGACGTCGAAGCGATGATATCTCGGCAGGGCTAGGAAGAGGGGTTTGCGGGTCGATACCCTGCCACTTTAGCTGCACATCGTTGCGGCCGGTGGGTATTGCATGAGAAATGCCCCAAAATGGGCAGTGGAATCTGCCCTAAATCTGCTCTTTTGGCTTGTTTGGAAAGCCACAGAAAACCAGGAATAAAGCCTCAACGACCGGTCCGATTATGCAGCTAGGGCTTTTTACCAGTAATTATCAGGGTATCGGAACTCAAAACATGGATCGCTCGTGGCATGATAGTACGAAGTGTACGCGCACATGTACCGTATATTGGTATCCCCTCCCTAGGTATTGTTGGCGGTCAAGGCTTTTGCTTCCCTTGCCATCCCCTTTCAAAAGAGAGTATAACTTGAATTGGGATTGCCCCCGGCTAGAGCTGAAAACCTGAGTGATTGCATGTTAGTGAGTTCACGGATATGTGAAATGCTTATGATCTTCAATTGAAGCAGCAAACCAAGCACTTCCATCCTCAGCATTGACCTAGGGATTAAATCAAGCTACCCTCGTGGCACAAAATATGACAGGTCAACAGTGGAACACCTTCAGCAGGTATCATGCATTAGTCCCTTAGATTTAGCCTCCATAATCTGGAGTCTAGTCAATATAGGAAAGTGGTGCAAGGAGACAGTGCGCCTGAGCTGAGGGAACAAGCAGGGTTCGCTCAATTGCCATCGAAAAGCATATCATCTGAAGCGAAGTTCTGCTGTTGGATGAATAAGAGATGGACGTCGAGAATTTTGTTTCGGCTCTGCCCTTCTCGGGTCCGGACTTTTGACCAAGTCGAATTGAATCTGTTCAAATGACCCGGTGAATAACTTGACAGCTCCACTAAACCATGGCGCAAGGCTTCAGGCGGCTGTGGCTAATAACTATTTTTGGAGAAGCAGGCGGCAATCAAATTTACCTGCTCTAATCATAAAAGGAAATGTCGGCCGTATGCTGCGTATGAAATAGGTTAACCAATATTGATCATAAAGCCAAGGCGGGACAGCGTAACAGTTGGTAATTGAACTTACTTACCTCCCACCTGGCTGCCAGCAAAAAATTATCAGATCAAGCTTGGGCGCCGACTGAGAAGGCAGAAACGCCTAAGGCTACCGCTGGAGCAAGGGTTAAATTCACCTTGATGCAAGCAGGTGAAGGGAATTTGGAGCGACATTGTTTTTGAGGCCCTAACCCGCCCGTGTTGTCAGTCGAAGCGAAATCTTTCACATAAAGGTCACCAACAAATATTCCCGGAGACAGCGGGTGACGTTCAATTTCAGCGGCAAGCGACAGTTCTTTTTTGCCCAGTGCCTGCATTCTGGGATGGTCACCAAAATGAATTATTCCCAGCTGTCTACTCGAACATCCAGCATTTCATCGTTCACACCATCGAGAGGGATGAGAATGATCAACCGTCGCGATCCTGATGCGATAGACATCGACCTGTCTACAGATGAAAATTGCCTTCTTCGGGAGGAGCTAGCCGACATCTGCAAACCCGGAGCCAACAGTGAATTACACTCGCATGTAGGACTCATCTATACCACCTTAAATATGAAAATATTGGCTGATTATCACGATATCAGCACTCGTCTGCGCAAGGATTCGCGGGAGAACCAACACTTCTGGGAAGCCTCGCAAAATTATTTAACAACTATTTTAATCCGTGTGTACCTGTCAGGCCACATCACATAGTAGCAGGCTCAGGGACAAACAGTTGTCTTGATACCTTGCTCTATAAGCTCTGCGACCCCGAAGACGGCGTCTTAGTGCCAGGGCCATATTGGAGTGAGTTTCCCTCCTCAAATACTCCAGGCTCGCGATAAATCGTCGCACGGATTATTGCAGCGGGTGAATAACATAATAAAGCGCTTATAGACGGGGATGAGGTAGACTTTCGTACCCGTTCATCCGTCCAGTCAGTTCTAGTCAAAACGGAAAAATTCACGGACATTTTCACGTTGAACTTGATACCCAAAATGGAGCAGGCGATGGATAACGCCACATGCAGGATAAGAGCCCTCATCTTAACGAACCCACATATCTTATTCGGGCAGTGTTATCCCCAGGAAGTTCTGGAAGCGTGCCTAAAGTTTTGTCAGCGACGGGAAATACACATGATTTCTGATGAAGTGTATGCAATGACGACATTTTCGTGTGCGGAGATTTCTGACCCAACTCCGTTCATTTCGGTCTTGTCCCTGGATGCTAGCGCATTGCAATGTGACCGTTCTCGCATCCATATGATATGGGGTACTAGCAAAGATTTCGGCGTCAGCGGATGTCGAATGGTAAGTTATCGCTCACCCTAAATGCGTTTTAAATTGGGTTACTAATTCTAAAAACAAATAACATAGGGTTGTATAGTATCACAGGATAACAAAGAGTCCATTGTTAGACTTGCAGCCTCACCCAAAGCCCAGGTCTCGTCGCCATCTGTATTATCCACAACCGCGCTTCTTTCCTCACCCACACTACCCCTTTTAGTCGCGTTGAACTCGGCCAGGTTGGCAGAATCATATATCCTCATCACTTCATTCTTTATTCGCCATCGAATCGACTATATTCCAGTAAATGCAGGATTGAATATATTTGCAAGGCTTGTTCCAAGCGCAAAGACTTGGCAGGACGAACTGGATATGATAACGACACTTAAGGAGAACGGAGTGGTGGTTAGAGGTGGCGGAAGCTACCACGGAACACTTTTCGAAAAAGGATGGGTACGAATATCATTTGCTCTAGAGGAGCACCGGCTCCAAGACGCCCTCCACAGAATTAAAACGGCACTCCGTTTGGAGTCGTAACGCGGTCAGCGGGACTGGTGATTCGATGTAGGCTCCTCGCCTACAGATGCAGTTCGGATTACGTATCCGTTAGGGTCGACCTTGCTTGCAAAATAAGTCTTTGCACTATAACTATATGTCTTCACATTTCCACCAGTAAAGATTGGGGGGTATTTTCGGCCTGTGAGACTGTGACCGGGGGTCTGGGTATCTCTCTTTGTGTCATCTTTTACACAAGCCAGCATATTCGATGTCGGGCATCTGCATAAAGATGGGGGGCGATTCATATGTATGTATATATTGACAAAATAAACAATCTAAGTTTGGAAAGGCCGTGCCAGCCCAGAATATGACGCGAAAACTCTGGTAGAATATAGAACCTGTCGTTGACATTCAAGCCACATTGGGTATTGGCGATCAAGGCACAGAATAAGGCCAGGAGATGTATCAAGATAATTTTTAAGCGGTCATGACTTCGGCCACCTACCTAGGTTTAAATCACGGCATCTTGCACACATCTTGTCCGTTTGATAATGCTGTACTCCGTACATAAATAGTAGATTGGAATCCTGTCATCCCCGCAGATTGTGGCAGTCCATCGTAGGCGCTGATAGTTTATTGACAACAAGATGATAACCAGAACATTCTCCTTTAACTTCCAGGTGGAATAGTTTGGTTGACTGGATTATGCACGATGCGAGTTTGAATTGCATGACGCGAGCAAGTGAAGAAAAGAAAAGAAACGAGGTTGAAGCGCGCGGGAGCGATTAAGTCCATGTGAGCTAACTTAAATAAGCGAGGACTTGACCACTCCTATCATTCTAGCCGAGCGGTTGTTTCTCTAAACACTCGGAGTGTCATGACCATAACATATATGCGCCTTTAAAACAATATGGGCCGCAATTGTGCTAGAAAAGTTTCAAGCGTCACTTTCTTAGCAGTCGATTTTCCCCTGGCTGGACAAATTGCTCCACTCGCACCATTCCCCAACCCCGAGAAGGAACTGGGGAAATATATACGAGAGTACTGTACACATTATTTGTTTGGCAGATTATCCTATTTCTGAAGAGAGACTGGAGCTCCTGACAGCCTCAGGGATTAGCCCTTCCAGTTCCTGGCTACATTTGAGTAAGGTACTGTATATCAACCAGCAATGGGCTCGCATGTTTCTGAATATTTCGACCTTCACTTTGATCACAGCCATTGGCATGAGAGATATGCTAACTAGTATGACGGTACCCGTGAGATGCGCCCAGCTTTCAATTAAGCGGCACATTTATTTTTGCACCGCTTCTTAGGTCACTAAAACCTTGACTACCCGATGTGTCCCAAATATCCTCCAGATGAATGAGCTTTGGCTGCGGAATATGACAGCCTCCACCTTCCACCCTGTCAAGTCAGGGGTAAAGAAGTGTTGTGATCGTCTATGGGCCTGAAGGACTGGTTCCATCCGGCCTTGGATATTGGCTCCAAGGACCCGATCTTCCTTGCAAATGAAGCGCATGTATGGCAACCGGGAATATATTTTAAGATATTGTAACGTTCGCCAGATTGATTTACATATACATCATTCGTCCATATTGCTCCTTATCTACCCTTCATGCATTCTCACAACTGCAGGCCAAGTCACCCGCCCTCAGATCTTGGGCGCAAACACCGGAGGCAACTCCACCTCCTCCAGCGTCTTAATGACAGCATCTCTCTTGACTAAATTCGCAATCAAAGCTGTATATTTCGGCCATTCTTTCTCCATCTCCAACCCAATTTCCTGTCCCCACCGATAGAAAACCAACAAATACAGATCCACAACCGTAAACGCATCTCCAACTGCATGCAGGCCCCCGAGCCTGTTTTCAATGAGTTCATAGGCAGCTATAATAGTCGATTTTGCCTTCGCCTTAATACCCTCCAGCGCACTGGCATCGTCCGAGAATCGCTCAGGGCGCCAGAATCCGCCATATCCTGATCCGTGCAGATGGCCAGAGAGCCAATTCATCCACTCATACACTCTGGCGGTTTCGATAGGTGTTTTGCCAAGCAGTTTGCGATCCGGGGATCCGAGCTGGGCAAGCGCGGTGAGGATTGCCGGCGCCTCCGTGATGATCTCGTCGTCGATGGAGAGGACGGGGACGCGCCGCTTGGGATTGATGAGGCCCAAACCATTGGCGGAGAAGTCTGTTACGCGGATGGTTTCCACGTCTAAGTCCAATTCGCGGAGGAGGATGTGTGGAGCCAGAGAGCAAGAGCCTGCCCAGTACCAGAACTTAAGCTTCGTCATTGTGAAGGATGCGGGGAATGTTTATATATGTATATAACGTCAAAAGGAGGAAATGATGGATGTGTTTGATTTTCATGACCACCACACTACATGGGATGTTGTTCGACTAAATACTGTCTGCAATGCAACCCAGTTATACATCTCCTAATATCTTACATTCCTTGATGCGCGCACTTTGTGAACATGGTTCGTGCTGTAGAATTCAGGAAGCAATTCCGAGATTTTTTATTCTGGATGCTCCAACTCCTACTTTGGTATACGAGGCTATAGCGGAAATTCAATCCGCGGTGGCTTTTTTTCAACATCCGTAAGCCAAAATGAGACCTCATTTGTCAAGCACTGCCCACATAAATCCGGGCCACCGCGGACGAGAGCGTGCAATTATTAATCTGCTGACATATCTCGAGCATTGTTTCCATTGTCCAGAAGGTTTGAGCGAGCGAAGGGCGTGTGTCATTTGAGGCCACAGTTATCAGTTCACATATCGTCAATCCGGGCAAGCATTGTCCAGTGAGCAGAAGCGACGCCAAAAGGGACGCATGGATGTATTGTGGCGGATGAATTGCTTGTGAAAACAGACTTTTCCCAGCCACCCCTAGAATATTAGTAGCAAAACACTGCAAAAGTAGCCATATTATCCATGTTTCCTATAATTATTCAAATCACATTCAAATCATTCAAATTAGCATTCAAATATATGATATATCATCTCAACTCAGTAATTTCATCATTAATGAGATTATACATCTTCTAAATAATGATTATATATCTGTTAAAATCACACAGATTATTGACTGTCATCTGATTACTGTATATTGAATTCAATGAAATCTTCACTGCTTTGAAATCACTAGAATCTTCTATTCAATATATGAAGTAAAGTCTAAGATTATATCAGAGATTTTGTCAGAGTTAAAGAACTTTATTAAAATATATCTGACTGTATATTATAATGAGACTGTCTTCTTTATAAAGAATGAATTTGATGTTAATATTCATTTATATTTAATATCTAGAGTATTAAAGAAATTGAATCTAATGTAAAAGAAAATAATTATTATAATTAAATATTTTAGAATCTACTAATCTGTCAGTTATATTGTGTAGATTGAATCTATTATCACTTAATATAATGAAGAACTTTGAGCTAAATAATGAATTCAACTCACTCAATATTTATCTGATTAACTCATATTCTTGAATGAGAGTGCTGTGAATAAATGTATAATAGATTAATGATATGAATGATTAAGCAGAGAATTCTCTTATTATATTAAAAAACTCTATATATAATTTCAAAGATAATTAATATTATCTGTAATAACTGTCAATGAATATCTTGATTATAATATATATCAGAGATTTTATAATACTGAGAGATTTAATGAATTTGTATATATCTGAATACTGTTTAAATATTAGTAAAGTTATCACTATTTAATGATGAATAACTGTAATACTCATTAATCTCAGACACTGTGAGATCTTTATAATAAAATAAATATTGAATTTTTATTCTTATTATCTTACTCACTTAATTATAACTCTATAGAGAAGTCTTTTCATACATTGAAGAAATGAATAAGAAGATATAGAGATCAGTTAAATACTCAGTTTAAAAGAGATTTTAAAGCTTTTCTACATCATACAGTTATAAACTTCATGAGAGATAAAAATGTAAGAGAATATTTCAGATCTACTTATATATAATAGTACTGTAATAGCTAGAAAGATTCAGATTATAATTTAATTAACTATAATAGTTAAAGAATTAGAAGTAGATATGATATGAGATCTACTCTTATTACTATAAAAAGATGATTTAATCTTCAGTAATCTTATCTATTATAATGAATTCTTTAACTCATCTTTTATAATTTGAAATATATCTGCTTTAATATTCAAATTTATCACTTATGTCTTTATAAATATTTGTATATAATTTAACTCAAATTTCTCATTCTTAATAATGAACTTAGCATCTAAAAGAACAGATGTTCTATTAAATCTTATTATTATTAATTACTTAAAGAATTTATTATAGATGTGATCTGTATAAATATCAAACTCAGATATTGAACTGCTTCAAATGAGAGATGAATAATGAATTTAACAGATTTGATAGAGAATTCAACAGAGAATTTAACAGAGAATTCAACAGCAGATTTGATAAATCTGAGAGTGAATGATAATAAAATTGTAGATTTAAATTCAGTTCTTTAATTTCTTTCATTATATATTTCATCATCATCATATTAATTATCTCATTTAAAGATACTATATTTGATGTTGAAGCTGCAGAAGTCAGTGAAAAGAATATAACTACAGATATCTGAAAAGTCTGTAAGAAAGATATAGTAACAGAGATTATAGTAAATTTATTTTTTTTCTATCTTTTTTTCTTCTTTTTACTTATTAATCTTCTTATTATCTTTTTTAAAGAAGTCTCAACAACTACTTTATTATATTTAATATTATCTATTTAACTAATAATCTCACTATTCAGAAGTTGAATATGAGTATTATTATAAACTAATCAGTAAGTGCTCTGTTCAAAGTTATAATAATTCATCTTTTAATATCATTATTTCACAGTTATCTCATACTCAATCTGTAAAGAATTTTACTCTTTTGACTATTAATCTTGAATCTTCTTCAGTTATTGACTAGTGATTATGAATTTTAAATGTATAGATGATCTTTCATTCTCAGATATTTCATAAATTTGAGAGAATTTAACAGAATAATAATAATAGAAAGAAGATGATAAGATTACTTCTTTTTTAATATCTAAAGATCTTTTTAAAATCAAAGTCTGAATTACTAATTAAGAATCTGACACTCTGATGAAAGCTGTAAAACTGTGTATTATAGATGTGTTTAATGATAGAGTTGATATATTAAGAAGATTAAAATAAATGATGACTTTAATGATAAAATCACTCATCTTCTTTTTATATAACTTCTTCAAAAAATTAATAATCTTATATTAATCTCTCTTCTTCTCAATATTAATCTTGAGAGAAAATTCATATTTATTAAATGAGATGACTGCTATATAATCTATAATTTTCATCTTCTTACAGTTCTATTTTATAATGTACTCTTCAGTTATCTTTTTTACTATATATTGAATAGAGTAGAAGCTGACAGTTTGATTATTTATTAAAACAGTTCAGTATTTAATCTTTGAATTTTTTATTTCATTGATAATCATCTGTTCATATAATCTATATAAAATATTAGACTTCAGAGTAGAGATTCATTCAGAAGAAGCTGACAGTTTGATTATTTATTAAAACAGTTCAGTATTTAATCTTTGAATTTTTTATTTCATTGATAATCATCTGTTCATATAATCTATATAAAATATTAGACTTCAGAGTAGAGATTCATTCAGAAGTAGAGATAGAGATTTATTCAGATACAGAGATTTGTTCAGAGATTGAGAGTTGCTTAAGTAAAGAAAATGAATATTAAAAATCTTCAGACTGAGTCTCTATATCTTTCTCATTCATTTTCTTCATTTTATTATTAATCAGAATCTCTGAAATCTCTGAAATCTCTGAAATGAGTGATTTAGAGAGACTGAGATACAGAATAGAAGTCTTTTTATATGACTGCAAGACAGTAGAACAGCAGACATTGCAAAGTATATTGAAAAAGAAGTTAATATACATGGATTTGATGATAAAGATATGAAAAACACATATTTGAGTGCTAATTTGAATGATTTGAACACAATTTGAATAATTATAGGAAACATGAATAATATGACTACTTTTGTGATGTTTTGCTACTAATATTCTAGGGATGGCTGGGAAAAGTCTGTTTTCACAAGCAATTCGTCCGCCACAATAACCTAGTGGGAAATAGTTTTGTTCTTGAGGTTTTTCTTTTTTTGAAAAAAAAAAAACCATGAATTGAAGTTTCATCACACACTAACTGCTAGTTAGTTAGTCCATGTGTTGAACACGGGGACGTTGTTCCATGAAGCAGAACGTGGACTAGGATGACGGACAGGGTGTAGTTATTTAGCTTGGGAGATTCGCGCACAAGACTACTTCGCGGGATAGATATCCGAATCTGGATGAATACGATTCTTCCTTGTTCATAGTCGTGATGATATATATGTTGTCCGTTGCGTCAATGAAGCTCGATATTTCCCCCCACCGGGCTCTAAAGCTGAAGAAGCCAAGTATCATCGTATTTTGCTTGTTGGCCCTGAGCTCTGAACACGGACAGTGATTGGCATCTCCTTGCAATTATTTGAAGCATCTCGTATAGCCCGTTTGAGACTATATCCCCCGAGATTCAACAGTTGCATAAAATATATCGAATTCAATAAATGGGGAGGACAGATCTCCAGCAGCCATCCCCCACGGTCTCGCTCTCCTGAAAATTTAGCTATTCAATGATCAAGAAGAGCGAGTCCTCTGCCTCTTTGATACAGATAGTTAATGACAGCACTCTCCACAGACTCCAGGCGAAGACAAGACAGCTTCCTCGGCTGGCTTGACGTGGGAATTAAGAAGTGCTCGCGTTTCCCCTCACTCCCCCCACTGAGCCGGCTGCCGGGCGCCGCGGTGGGATGCTCTACTATCGCGAGCCGCTCGCTAGCCCGGAAGGTTGACGATTTGCCAATGTGTTGCCGAAGCAAAATGCGGGGGATGTTGGGTTAATCTCCTCTGGTGGAGTCGTGGGGGGGAATACTATTCTTTGTATTCTTTGATGCACAACATGGAATAAACAACGAACCAGCCCAAAGCTCGATTTGCCTCGGTAAATGGCTATACTATGATTGAGCAGCTCTAGGTCGAACTAAGCCCGCCTTGACTGACGAAGTTGTGCAGAGCCAGAATCTATTTGATGAATGCTTCGGTTTTGATTAACAGGTTACACACTGTAGTTTTGTGATTGACTTGTAGGAGGGTAGTTAAACACTTCAGCCGAGCCGCAGCTCAATTGTGTTCATTTAGACAGAGGAGAGCAGAACTGGAGTCTGGAGCAACCTGGAATAACGGGGAGAGAGCTATTCTGTCTCAACCGACCCGAGCAGTTTACAGCTCTAGTTTTCACCGAGGGCAAGCAGAATAATCTATTGTGCTTATCAGCCAGTGGCTGATATTTACTGTGCTTCCGCCAACCTGCCGTGCTGAGTACTCTCTTTCTACCCTACATTCACCTCCTCTCTCGCTCCCCCAGCAATTGCTTGTAGAAACCTAAACGAAATCTACCATGCCCTGTAAGCTAATATCCCATATCACGTTTCCAATCCAGTACTAACGGGCCCTCATCGCAGTGACAAAAATCGCCGCTTCCGTAGCCGGTGCGCTGGCCGCAACCGCATACCTAGATGCCAAATACCTAGTCCGCCATGACCTCTCTGGCGGCTCAATTTCCGCCCAAGCAAAAGATGCCTTGCAATTTCTCACAGAGCGCTGGAAACAGGACAAAACTCTTATATACCATTGCCTCGAGGCCCATGCCCGAGGAGAGAACCAGAATAATATTTTCTTGGTCTTCGAAGGCCGCACGTGGACCTTCAAGCAGTTCTTTGATGATGTACATCGGGTCGGGAATTGGCTGATGAGCGATTTAGGGGTCCAGAGGGGCGAGCTGGTAGCTCTGGACGGCGGGAATTCACCTGAATATCTTCTGCTGTGGTTTGGGCTGGAGTCCATAGCTGCCTGTCCGTCATTTATCAATTGCAACCTTACGGCTGCGCCGCTGGTGTATTGTGTGAAGTTATGCAAAGCGAGGTATTTGCTGGCGGATCGCGAGACGGAGCATTTGGTCCAGCCTTGTGAGGAAGAGTTGAAAGAGGCGAATGTCCAGACGATATATTATGATTCAGAGTTTATCGCTTCGCTCAAAAATAGTACACCCACTCCCGATTCTAGACGGGCGGGCATTAGAATGGAGGATTTGGCGTCATTGATATATACTTCGGGTACGAACTCTTTGGACCCTGCGTAACTCCCACGGTCGTTCCCTTGTGCACCAACTGATCGTTAATATTTAGGCACGACCGGTTTCCCCAAGGCCACTAATATGGTTCGACGGAAAGAACTTACCACAGCAAGGGGAGTGTGGAAATACCTCGATCTCAAACCCGGCACGAAAATGTATACATGTCTACCACTTTACCACGGCGCAGCTCACGGGCTTTGTATCAATCCATCAATATTCGCCGGATCAACCGTGATCCTCAGCCGGAAGTTTAGCCACAAGACCTTTTGGCCAGAGGTTTGTGAATCAAAGGCGGATATTATTCAGTACGTTGGTGAATTGTGTCGATACCTCGTCAACGCACCCACTTCGCCGCTAGATAAGAAGCACAACGTGAGAATGGTCTGGGGGAATGGCATGCGACCGGATGTATGGGGTGCTTTTCGTGAGCGCTTCGGCATTGAAACCATCAACGAGCTCTACGCAGCCACTGATGGGGTATCATCAAGCTTCAATGCCAATAGAGGCGATTTTGGACTTGGCGCAATCGGGGTACGGGGCTCATACTGGCACTGGATGAATGGAAGCAACGAAAAACGGGTGAAAATTGATGTTGTAACCGAGGAAATGCAGCGCGATAAGAATGGGTTCGCCATTGCGTGCAAAGATGGCGAACCAGGCGAAACACTCTATAAACTGGACCCTGCCGCACCCGGTGCCGCTTTTGTGGGATACTTCGGAAACAAGGGGGCGAGCGAGAAACGGAAGATTCGCGATGTATTTCAAAAGGGAGACTTGTGGTTCCGGTCGGGGGATATGATGCGGCAAGACCCAGATGGTTGTCTCTACTTCGTGGACCGCCTAGGAGATACATTCCGATGGAAGAGCGAAAATGTGAGCACGAACGAAGTCGGCGATGTGCTGGGTAAATTTGGCAACATCGCCGAAACAAACGTCTATGGTGTGCAGGTGCCTCATGCGGACGGACGAGCTGGCTGTGCAGCCCTCGTGCTGGCAGACGGCATGACGGTTGACTCGTTCGACTTTGGCGCATTAGCAAAGTATGCGATTGGCGTGTTGCCTCGATATGCGGTGCCAATTTTCGTGCGTGTTGTGCCCAGTTTTGAGACGACGGGGACGATGAAGTTGCAGAAGGGAAAGCTGAGAGCCGAGGGAGTCGACCTGGATAAGATCAAGGAGAACGGCACGGGTGGTCGTTTGTTCTGGCTCCCTCCTGGTGGGAATGCGTATACTCCCTTCGAGGTAGATCAGTGGGAGGCGTTGAAGGCCGGAAGGGTCAAACTGTAGATCTCCAACTCTTTAATGCACGCTGTTTCGTTCCATGACAACCCGATCCAAATATGTAGCATGGAATGCAATCTAACAAGACATCTCGAACTTGGTGTGAGATAGGTTGAGGGGATAATTATCATATGGTAGCTAGATAGGAATAGACACGGAGGGGATATGCCTCATAGTTCCGGGCCATGTAGGCATCATTGTGAGATGTGTGACCAGATAGTCGTGACGTTATAATATATTTGCGATATAGATTATTGAAGAGTTGTAAAGGCTCGCAAGCAGCCTGCTCAGAGGTTTAACAGATCCCGCTCTAGGCTGATGAATCCCAAGATGCCAGGCATTTGAATCCTTGTCCATATCCAGAGCCCGTAGCAAAAATCCCGTTAAATCAGCTTCTTGACTTCATCCTGTAAAGGCTTAACATCTTTCAACCGCTCAGCTTCAAGCTCAACCTCCTTCAACACCCTTAGGACATTCGCGCCCACAACCCCTTGCAGATCCTTCTCAGATACCCCGCGCCGCAGCAGCTCTGCAACAAGATCGGGATACTTTGAAACATCTTCCAGTCCTTCCACTGTATCGGGCATTCCATCAAAATCTGCTCCAAGCCCAACGTGTTCGTACCCGATCAATTCCCCCGCATACTGAACATGGTCCGCAACGTCCGACAACGACGCCTTCCCCTTGCCATCACAGCGCGTATACGCCGCGAAAAACGTAATCATAATCACACCACCATTCTTCTTCAGCTCCAAAAGAACATCATCGGGCACATTCCGTGGATGCGCGCATCGCGCATAGATTGATGAGTGTGAGAAAATCACCGGCGCGGAAGAAACCCTCAACGCATCGCGCATTGTATTATTGCTCACATGCGCCAGGTCCACGATCATGCCTAGCCGGTTCATCTCGCGAACCATGGCTTCTCCCGCAGGCGACAGGCCGTTGTGGAGTGGTTTTTCTGGGGTTGCGCTGTCGGCATACTTGTTGTGGCAGCTGTGGGTGAGGGTTACATAGCGTACGCCGAGGCGGTGATACATGCGCAGAATGCTGGCACTGTTACCAATTTGGTGCAGGCCTTCAACGCCAATGAAGCTGGATATCGTGTCGGAATTGGCGAAATTGGTCCATACGTCATCCGCGGAGGAGGCAATACGGAGGTGTTGTGGGAATTGTTTTGCGAGGCGGTGGACGAGGTCTATTTGCTGGAATGTGTCGTGAACAGTCTCTTGGTAGGTTTCGTCCGAGAAGTTGTGGGAATTTCTGGGGCTGGAGGAATTGGTAATTGATGTCAGTTACATATTTGAGGATTCAGCCGTTGTCGACCAGGATATTCACCACTGCATGTACGCGCTCCAGAACTGGCCTCGCAGCCCACCCTTTCGCAAGCGTGGGAAGTCCACCTGGCCTGGGAGTTCCATGCCATTGGTGAAGTTCTTCTGATATATATCATTGTTGTAAAGGGCTCGAATAAAGTATGGAAAGTCGTTGTGGCCATCTGTAGTGTGGTGCCAACATTAGCTGTCTATCCAGCAACACACAAGGCCGTCATCCTCTGGAAGTCAATACATGGGTAAATCTTACCTATCAAAGGTGCTGTTTGTAAGATCCTGTCGACTGGTGAAACGGACGCATGTTTGCAGTGAAACAGTTTCCATGGAGAAATGGTTGATGGAAAGAGGGTGAACCATGCTATGATAATACAGGCCGCTCCGATAGAAAAGATAGAAGCATAACTAGGCAAAAACGGCCGGCGCACCGGCCTGGCACACTCTTTACTCTTCTCATGCATAGCTATCCACAAGTTACCAACGGGTGGTGTCTAATGATCGCCCATCTCAAAGAGCTGGTGTTGTTGAAGTTATCCGGCCCGACTTTGCGAGCAACCCTTGGAGCTAGCCTCGTGTAAATAACTACCCTGGTGTAAATATTGATCACGAATCCTTCGCTCGCTACCAAATACCTTCCTGCTGGGCGGAAGTTTTAAAACTAAAATGAAACTTTGAAACTATATCACTGGGATGGTGTACAAGATGATCAGATTGAAAATGTTTATTCCTTAAAAAAGTCGTATTTATGTTGAGTATAAGCTATGGGCTATAATTTTAATATGCGCTTATAAAGTCGTCAGTGCGAAGCTTCTATCCAAGCTCTTCTGCTGGGAATTTGTAGAATTGGTGGTTTGATATGATCTGAGAGAATGCAACAATATTTTCTACTCGTGGGCTTCAATGGAAATATCGCAAAAGTACGTCTGTACTGCAGGAAACAAGCACAAGCAAAATTCTAGCCACTAACGAGAAACTATTAGCCTTCGCCATAACTCAAGAGGGCGTCCCCTCCTCCCACACCGAGATTTCTGAATTCCATAGTGATTGTATTCTCCCAACACTTTGTCAGACTTTGCCGTGTTGCCTCAAGCTCAACCAGCGGCTCGGGATTACAACATATAATGTTGCCCGAGTGTAGTTGCGCGGTTGAGCACTTCGGATTACCAGAGCTGTCAAGTATCTTCATTCCTGGACGCCGGTCGAAGCCGGGCATGCTTTGGAGGGGGTGAGAAGGGAAGCAATGCAAGGGAAAAAAAAAAACTCACGGTCAGCAATTTCTAGCTCCCCGACACCTATCCTACCGCGACGTAGGTGAGGCTATCCCGCCTATCAATTCATTTTGAAAGATGAGGCATGGTAAAACAAGTTCCTCAACGCAAAAATTGTCCCATCTATCAGGTCATCATCGCATCATGGCAGCTCCTTGCGGAGCCCTCGTGATGATGGTTTTAGAAGTGGGAATTTTATCGATCTCGACACACTCATCGGAATCGCCAGAGCAGTGGAAGAAAAAACCTTGGAAAGGTAATAAGAGTTGCTAACTGGTGATGATTTGAGTTGGTGGTCTAGCTGTTGAAGAAAAGAAAAAAAAAGGAAAGGAAAGAGAAAGAGAAAGAGGAAAATTTGTTGGCTTTGAAGTAGCCGCAGAGTGGAGTAGCCGCATTGGGAAGCTGGTGTCATGTGACCTGAGTGCTTGCTGTTTCCTGAAATCAGGAGAATGAAACCAAGCAAAAATGCAAATTTGGTCAGAAAACAGTTGCTAAGAATAATGATTCATTCTAAATTCCAGTGGTAATCCAATGTAAAACCATCACTAGCTCCAATACTATGCAAAATAATGAAATATCCTGTCAAAGGTGCCCGGACGATCCGGTTCCACGCCAAAAAGGGGCTTAGCCATACGCTCCCAAAAAGGTAAAAAGAATATACACAAAAAATAAATAAAGAATACAAGGTTTATCACAAATTGGCATAGACGGTCCCATCCCTTAGTTCATGTATCGTCTCCTTATCCGCCGATACACCAACCTCTGCATACCGCCGCCCGTCGCGCAATTCATGAATGGTAATCTGGCGATGTCTGGACCTATTCGGTCGCGCATATTTCTTGAAAATGTTACCCCTGCCGCTGCTGGGGCTGCTACTGGTTGAAGTGGAGATGGAACTGCTTGTCTCGGTGCTACCGCGTGCCACTGTCAAGTATTCGTGTTTCTTCGCGAGCTGCTCCCCCTCTTCCTCATACCATTGCCGGAGAGAAGCGACGTATTCCCGCTCCTCGGTGCCAAATTCAACGGGAGGCCCATTCATCTGGACGTCAGTATCGCTTCCCCCGGGGAATACAGCCCACGAGCTAGTCGTCATACTGACCAGCATCATCTTGTGATCCATGCTTTGAACTTTGAAGTCGCGGAGAAGGATCACGTCTCCTTTTTCTGCGGTGGGGAGAGATGATTTTGTTCTTCGGAACATTTGAGCACATACAGTTATGCCAGACATGGAAGGTTCTGTGAGATGCAGTGTTGTATGATACTCCCGGGGACCTTTCCACGATCGTTTGATTTTTGAACATGAGATAACTACGGATATAGTATCTGTCATCTTGTTGAAATTATCCGCAAGGGTGGACAAAGGA
Source organism: Blastomyces silverae (assembly GCA_001014755.1). NCBI lineage: Eukaryota > Fungi > Ascomycota > Eurotiomycetes > Onygenales > Ajellomycetaceae > Blastomyces > Blastomyces silverae. The sequence continues at coordinate 77,475 of LDEV01001147.1, read as the reverse complement.
AAGAAATATGACAGGCGGCTACGAAGGCCTGTGGCATTGGTATTTGGTTGCAACACGGTAGGTGACTCGAGCGCTGCGTTTCGCATGGCATCGGCATGGTCCACGGACTTCCCCTTTCGCATATTGATATCCTCCTTAACGGTAACATCGACGCTAGCATTTTCCGTTTCTTGGATCTTAGGAGGCTGGGGAATGTGTAGGGGTAGCTCATCAACGAACTCGGGCGTTTGGAGGTTCTCTCTGCGCGATTGCTCCTCCATATCACGGAAAAGTTGAGAAGTAACCAGTTCATCTTCCGCTGAGCGAGCTTCTGACGACGGCGGTGAGGATGGAATATCGACAGATTGCCGAGTTTCTATCCGTGTTTCAAATAGATCTTTCGCATCTGGTGACAATGAAATTTGGCGTTCATTCCAACCGTTGACATCAAACGCTCCCTCATGCGATAGTCCGTGATCTACACTACCCGGAGTCTCGGGACGCGTCCTTGGGCTCTTCTGTCTCTCAGGTTGGTATAGTTGAGGATCAATTGCGATATTATCGGACAAATGGAGATTAGCTTCCAGTTCCCTATCAGACATGGAACCTGAGGAGAAAGAAGGGCTTGAATGGCGGTATTCATTCAAGTCTTCCGATTTCTGGCTGGTACCTTCGCCGTCGTGATCGGCCGCGGCAGGTTCCTCTTCGATATGAGGCGCTGCTTGTGCCATATAGTCTATCGTTTCTTGCTGAGGAGTCCCATCGAAGCTAGCGCTAGGCTCAAGATTTGGGGGAACAATATCCCCACCGAGTAAGTTTGTAGCAGGCCAAGATTCTCCAGCTTCTAGACGCGTACCCTCATCAAATTCACCATGAGGTTTGAAGCTAATAGTGGTTAAGTCTTGTGGTGGCGAGTTGGCCAGTTCAGTATCACCTGGCGGCAGTGGCACATCCGAACTAGGAATTTCCACGTGTTGCGGAGCAAAGGTCATAACAGGGGCGCCGTCGGTTTCGTCATCACTGTCCAAAACGATTATTTCTGGCGGAGCACGGGGGACAGCGAGATAAGTCGGTCTCGGTGGTAGCGTGTCTTCCTCTGACTCTGTCCCCGAACCTTCATCATACTCCTCTTCAGATTCGAATTGTGATGAGTTTTCGGAGACGCTACGTCCCAATTCATCGTCGGAGTATATTTCCATGTCCTCCTCCTCTTCCTCTCCCTCCTCCTCCTCTCCCTCCTCCTCCTCTCCCTCTCCCCCGCCCCCTCTCTCTTCCTCCATTCGTTCTTCCAGTTCTTCCTCCAACTCCACCAACTCTTCCTCCAAATCTTCAGTTGGTTTCAGGCTTACTTTCTGTTCAAATATTTTTTCATATTTCTCCTCCACATGTTCCACACGACGTTCTTCAAGCCGTTCTCGCGCAGTCCCTTCCACATATTCCTCAATTTCTTCTTCGCCTTCACCATCCTGGTCAGACATCTGCTGGTCTACACCGTATCCCTGTCCGGATAGGTCTTGTGACATTGTCAGAGCTTGCCGTTCTGCTTCCTCTAGCTCCGTCAAATGTACCTCGCGTTCCTTCACACTAGTCACCGGCGCCACATGATCGGGCTCTGTGGCTTCCTGGCCAAACTTTCCTTGGCTATCAACATCAACGACTGGAGTTGGAGAAGATGTTCTGGGGATATTATCGGCACGATGGTCAAGCAGGTAATGCACGTCTTCCGGTCCATTTACCATAGCCTCATCTTGAGATTCCACTTTTTCGCCGGTTTGACCCGCTATGTCCTGTTGTGCTATAATCAATTGGGAGGCGGTAGTATCATGTACATGAAGCTGGGTCGATGTAGGGCTGCTGGATGGCGCGGGCTTGTGACTTGTACCTTCTAAACGTTCAGGAGAAGAGGTGGCCGAAGCCATGGGAGATAATGCTACGGCTGGGGGTGCAGCAGCAGCAGCAGCTTCATGGTTAGCTAGTGGTTGATCTTGTACAAACGAGTTCCCAAATGAAGTGAATGGTGTGACGGTCGGTTGCTGTGAATGCGCAATGTCCCAGTTCGAGTTCTGGGTAAATGTAGAGGTCGAACCGTCGAGTTGAGAATGGTCAAAGGTGGTACTGAATGTTCTCGAAATATTTAGCGCGGTGGGTAGAGTAAAGTTGTCTATAGTTTCAGTTTCCAGTGATCTCCCTGGTGGCTCCGAAATCCGCGTAGCCCCGTTTACTTGGGCTTCAGCATCCGCATGAACGGTTGTTTGGGTATTAGGAACGGTGTCGCCTTGGGAGGGATGTTCTTCCAGTGTAACATCTTCTTGTTCCCCGCCGTCCAGTTCAAGGTCCTCATCTTCCCATGCATCCGCAGCAGCTGGCGGTGGACTAGGCGGCGTATCCACGAAAGTCCATTCACTACTCGGTCTACTGAATTTTGTCCGTTTCCTGCCCTTACCCCAGATGTACCCATCTTCTTCCTCAAGGGGATCGAACGCCGAGCTGGAGAGTGAGCCAAAGGAGGCACTGAAGTTTTGCGAGAAGGCAGGTGAAGCCCAATTGTCTGTAGCTAGGCCAGTAAGGTCTCCATTCCGTTGCGACTGTGGGGCTGAGGGTAATCGGTTGGGAGTCGTCGGTACTGTGCCGTCAATACACAGATGTTCGACCTGAGGAGCTTCAACGTTGACAGTCGTCAACAGCTTGGAATCGCGATATACCTAAATACATATTAAGTCAAATGTTGTCCTTTCTTACATTCACTCTCAAAACTATCTAGATTAAAATATAATCACCTCAAGCAGCAGGCGCTTAGAAAATGAAAGATCCCAATCAATGCTTTTTCCTGGTGTACTAATATCTGCGTCCTGATTCTGCCACCGCGCGCCGTCAAGACTCAAAACCACAGTATCCCCAATACCAACTTGTGACTTTGCCACTGCTTCTGCACTCGCATCTCGGAAGCTGACTCTGACCTGGCCCTGTCTGTCTCTGAGTCTAAAATCTGGCTCCGAAATGAGCAGGCTAAATTGCTTCGTGTAGGATGAATACGGCCATAGCAGTATCACAACGGCACGGATATGTCGTTCCTTGAGATGGTCGAGAGACGGGGAGAGCTGTGCAAGAGGAGTTGGCGTGGTAGAAGCCAGGGCCGATGCCCCGTTCGTAGGTGATGCGAGTTCCATGATGATTCCCACGCCACCATGATTTTACATACTATCTTGGACGGTGCATCGTGTCATAGGACAGAATCGAACAAAATCAAGCATGCAGTTAGGTCGTACTCTTCTAAAGCTTACAACCCAAGTAAAAGTCGTGCTGAGAGAGCTAGATGACAATAATAGGCAGATGTCACCAATAGGCAGATATCGCCAACAAAGTCGAGCTTCAAGGAGGAGCTAGAGGTCATGGCATAGCCACGTGATTCTTTAGCCACCCACCGGACCTCGGATATCTCCTATCTGGACGGACACAGAGAGCTTCCCCGATATGAGCCAAATGGTTGGTGTTGGGTTAATGAAAGACTACTACTGCAACAAATATGCCATTAAATTCTGGTAGCAGCCATATATTTATATTTGCTGATATCTGGATTGGCCCTTAGTTGACAAATAGTACTGAGCTCAAAGATTTTTCTCATGAAACTACGGGCTAGATAGAGTACGGAGGCAGAGCAGGTAGAGCACCGCGAACAAAAGGCTCAGACTGGCATACACCTTCGAATCAACTCATCCATGCTCTTCTTCCCCTCCCTCGCGTACGTACGCATATCATACGCGCCTACTTCTCCACTTGGACCGCCATCAAAGACCTCCATAGAAAACCAGCCCCTAAACCCTGTCTCTAACACTGCTCGAGTGACATCTTCAACAGGCAAGTATCCACCATGATACGGAAATGGGCGAAATGCATGACTCCACCGTGCTCGAGGCCTCATGCCATCAATTTCTCTCTTTTCCAGCGGTGAGGGTTGCGGTTTATACGCGTCGGAGATCTGCAAGAGATATATCTTGTCTGGTGGCACGGTTTTCGCCAGTTCGTCCAAACTCTGCTTGAACCTCTGGTCCAGCTGATGTTCGTTGATATCTGCGCCTCCTTCCACTTTTTCAACAAGCCCTGATGCATTTGTCGGGTCTGCCCACTCACCGCCGACGGTCTGGAACGTGTCGAGACATAGCCCAACATTTGCCCTGTTGACTTCTTGGACAATGTCCCATACATCTTTCCATGTGGGAGCGTGCGTGGACCAACACCAATTTTCATAAGCGAGACGCATATTGCGTACCTGCAATAAATCAGCTAGTTGCTGGAGATCTGCAACTATGTCCTCGCGATTTGTGGATATCTTATGTGCTGGAGCGTCCGTGGATCCAACCTGCGTGTAGCGTGAGCTTTTGAGGTAGGCGGACGTCGAAGCTTTATCGATTACTCACCTGCAGCATATCCGTCCCGCACGCCTCCATAATTCTTATCCAACCCTTTGCTCTTTCAAACGCGTCCTCCCGCTCTTTAGATCCTCTTGCCCACCCCTCAAAGTTGCTAAAAGGCTGTAACAGCATCACTCTGATGTCGAGTGCGCGGCACATTAGTGAAACCTCCTGAGCTGCTATGCAAAGATCGGTGTAGTCATCTGCAGCAACATCTCGATGGAGAAGCTGCGTTGCGAAATTCTGGAGATCAGGAAATGCAAGTTCAACTGCGGAGAACTCCGCGGCGGCGATTGCTTCGAGCTTCCTAGGTAATGTGTTCTCATCGGGGTCCGAGGATGAGATGGAGCAGGTCGCAAAGGATAGGGGGATTTTTTCGGACATCTCGCTTCCTTCCATTCTCACTTTTTCATTACCGTTTTATTTATCCCATATTGTGCTAGAAACAATATGATGTTGGAATAATCCTCCTCGCCAACTATTCGCCATGCGCAGGGCCGAGCATTCGCGCTGAGTGTCTCCTCTGGAAGTCACTTTGGCGTCATAAACGTCATATCTCGTGGAAGACCGGAAATAGGCAATCCGCAACAAATAGTATAAACCTTAATAATAACAGCGTCGATTTTCCCTCACAAACTGCGGTAATTATTATGATTCCAGGATTTCTTACTATTTGTACAGTTTAAACTTCCATGATATGACGTCACTTTGTTTAATCCAGGAATTGCATGGTATCACCATCCTCAACTATCCTCATATAAACAGCAAATATTTGATAGCTATGAGCGGCTACAGTCATCTCAACTGCAGTCAAACTTGAATCAAATTTGTGACGTGTTCATAATTTATTAAAAGCAACCATGGCTACCCCCCAACCATTCCAGCACATCGGCATCGTTGGCGCCGGCAACATGGGCACAATGATGTCCTGCGGCCTCGCAGAGCTTGGTCTCGACGTGTCCCTATGGGACGTGAAAAGCTCTAATGTCGATGAAGCAATATCAATGAGCCAAAACGAAAAGAAACTGAAGGGGAAGATCTCCGGTTTCCACGATATCCATAAATTTGTCGAGAGCATCAAGCCCGCCACGGTCGATGGCGATCAAAGAAGACTCTTTCTCTTCTCAATTACGCACGGATGGCCCGCAGACAGCGTCTTGGATAAAATGAAGGGTGATCTGAAAAAGGGAGATATCATCCTTGACGGCGGCAATGAAAATTATCGGAAGACGGAAAGGCGGCAACAGGAATTAGAATCGAAAGGAATCAGCTGGATTGGAATGGGCGTGTCTGGGGGCTATCAATCGGCAAGACATGGGCCAAGTTTGTCGCTCGGTGGTGATCCAGATGCCATCAACGCCGTACTACCACTTCTGCGAACATTCGCTGCGAAAGACGCGCGAACAAAGGAGCCATGTGTATCTAATATTGGCCCACGCGGTGCGGGCCACTACGTTAAGATGGTGCACAACGGCATCGAGAATGGGTTGCTATCAACTCTTTGTGAGGCGTGGGATATCCTACACTCCGGCCTGCACTTATCCCACGACCAGATTGGAAAGGTATTTGAGCAATGGAATAGCGAAGGGGAGTTACGACATACATTCCTTGTCCAAATTGGGTCAGAGATCTGCCAACAGCACAAGACTGCCAAAGGTGAGAAGGGTGGCGAGGCTGCAAGTAGTGCTGGCGGCTATGTCCTAGACGATGTCGGCGATAAGGTCGTGCAGGATGACGACGATACGGAAGGAACTCTCTACTGGATGGTCATGGAGGCTGCGGACCGGCACGTTTCTGCCCCGACCATAGCGACTGGCCAATTTCTCAGAGTTGCAAGCGGTAACCGCCGACAACGGCTTTTGGTCGCAGACAAGCTCAAAGTTCCCCACCCCAAAAAAATGGAAGCTGCCAAAGACGCAGATTCATTTATCGAAACGCTTCGCAAAGCGGTATTCGCCTCGTTCCTGTGCTCCTTTTGCCAGGGACTGGAACTGATAGCACGTGCATCCCGGGATGAGAAATGGGATGTTAATCTCGGAGAGTGCATGAAGATCTGGCGTGGTGGCTGCATTATTCAGGCGGAATACATCTCCGATCTCCTCGTGCCCGCTGTGACATCCGGTGCAAGGATTATGAACATGAAGCTCATCGACGAGGTCTCAGCCGCACTTACGGAACACTTTGACTCGTTAAAGTTAGTGGTTCTGAGCGCCGTGGAGGCGGATTCCTGTGTTCCCTCAATGTCTGCCAGTTTGGAGTATTTGAAATATGAAGCGAGTAAGATGCTCCCTACGCGATTCATGGAGGCGGAAATGGATTTTTTTGGGGCGCATAATTATGATAGGCCTGGGGTTAAAGGAGAAGATCCCGGTAAAGTGGCCAAGGGTGCGCATCATTATGAATGGCGCCCTGCTTGAACCATGTTTGATGTGATGTTGGCGGGGGCGGCAATCCGGTTCAAGCAAATTCGTTCATTGTCGATAAGGTGGAAAAGCAACGCATCGATTCATAGTGCATTTGGTCTATCAATACTTAGTAAGGGCAGGGGAGAGTCATAGTCCTGGACGTTTGTCTTTTCAAGCATGTCGCTGTTGGTCCATTTCGCGGGGGAGGGGTTTCGCTTATCTTATCTTATCTCGATCTAATCAGATGTCAATATTGAACGCTAAACCCAATGGAGTATTCCGATATTTTCCGCAGCTGCCTGTCTGGGCAGTGACGTGTTTGCAGCCGCAGAAATTGCCGAGCCGATATATAGCCGGCAAACCAACCAACCAGTACAGGTGGACAGCGCCGACAAACAGCCGGAGAAGATGGCCCAGGGATGTATGTATGCTGGCATCGTCCGCATATCCAAATGAGATCTCTGTATTATTCACCCGCCAGCCAAGTAGTTACTATCTTGTTTGCGCGGAACGATGCGAGCGCTTTCCTCCCGCCCCGTCCGCCGGGTAGCCATTATTGGCGCCGGCCCGTCTGGGTTGGCTGCGGCCAAGTATGTATTGGACCATTTTTCCTAAGCAGTGTCTGCTTAACATTGCCGGTCGTAGCGATGTACTGACGCGATCCTGTAGATTCTTGTTGGCCGAAAAATATTTTGAAAAGATTGATGTTTTCGAACAGCGCAGCCGGGTTGGTGGGGTCTGGAACTACTCAACAGCTGCAGACAAGAAGCTTGCTTCGATTGATATCCCGCAGACAAACGCCCACTTACCCGCAGAGGAGCCCATTTGGCATACGTCGCCGGGATCGTCACAAAACTCAAACTCAGCAGAGACGCAAGGCAGAAAAGAAGCCTCGTTCATATCCCCGCTCTACGATGGCCTGGAAACAAATATCCCTCACACTTTGATGCGGTTTTCCGATAAACCGTTCCCTGCGGATACACAGCTATTTCCTAGATTTGCGACTGTGCTGCAATATATAGAAGAGTACGGCGCCGATGTCAAGCACCTCATACAGTTTCAGGTCCAGGTTGTAGATGTGAGGGTTGATGATGCGCGTGCGGGGACGTGGATTGTGACAAGGAAGCATTTAGAAACCGGCGCTCAAGAGGATGGTGTCTACGATGCCGTGGTGGTGGCGAACGGGCATTATGATGTACCGTATATCCCGTCGATCGCTGGAATATCGGAGTGGAATGCGGCATATCCAAATGTCATAACACATTCCAAAACATATTCATCCCCGGCGGAGTTTCAGGATAAAAAAGTTATTGTTGTTGGGAACTCTGCCTCTGGAGTTGACATTGGAGCTCAAATCAGCACAACTTGTCGCAAACCACTTCTTGCTTCTGCGCGGTCTCCTTCCTACTTTGCGATCGGAGCTGTTGACGACAAAAAGGAGTATCCGCAAATTGTTGAGTTCCTGCCACCAACTACTCATAACCGGGCCGTTCGATTCGAAAATGGGGAGATTGAGGAAGACGTCGATGCCGTGTTGTTCTGCACGGGATACTTTTACTCGTTTCCGTTCCTGTCATCCTTGAAGCCCCCGGTTGTTGAGGATGGAAGCAGGACACTCCATGTTTACCAGCAAATATTTTACGCTGACCAGCCCACCCTGGCATTCCCCGTTTTGAACCAGAAAGTCATCCCGTTTCCGATGGCGGAAAATCAAAGCGCTGTGATTGCTCGGGTCTGGTCCGGGCGACTCACTCTTCCCTCGAAGCAAGAAATGTACCAGTGGGAAGATGCTGAAATAGCCGCTCGGGGACCTGGCAAGGCCTTCCACGTTTTCAAGTTTCCCATGGATGCTGATTATATCAATGCGTTGCATGAATGGGCCGCCAGCGCGGAGCGGAGGCCTGGTTTGGAGAACGAAGGTCTCGGCAGGGGTTGTACTTACTGGAACGAAAAGGCTAGATGGACTCGGGAACGGTTCACACTCATCAAGAAAGAGTTTAACATGAAGGGAGAACAGAGGCATCAATGTCGGACGCTGGAGGATGTGGGATATGATTTTGAGGCATGGAAGGCAGAGCAATCGATATCCTAGCGATGAATTTATTATCTGAAGTAACTAATTATACATCTAGATAGAATAGATCCCATCATCTCAATATATACCAATGTTAGCCATTTCTATTGCAATCAACATAATGTCCAGTACCCGGACCCCCAGCACTCCACCGGGCAGAACCTTGATTGGATTTAACTTCTTTCCCGCAACCGGCAAATCAACACGAAGAAAAACGCGCCAGTGGCGGGAAACTTTAGTGACAACTGACACGGCAGCATGTCACGTGCAAATGGACCTGGTTATGTCAGCAGCTAGTCGCCTTTCCGTTCATCACCAAATGTCGGCGCATTTCCTCTCAATACATTCTCATTTGCACTCGTACCTCGATATCCGCGCGTATATTCTGCGTTTTCCGTGATACAGTAGCTATTCTATTTTGAAATTCAGTTATTCAGTTTTGCCCTATTGTTGAAAATGGACTCTGGCTTCGTCATTCCCATCCATGCATAATAATGGGCAAGTCGGGAAAGCCTACTACAGTTGCACATCTCGTCTCATCATCTCGCAAATCTAGAAATACGTCCAACACTCAAGAATCCACCGCTACAGGATCTGGGACCTTGCTACAGCTATCTGACGAAGTATCTGTCAATAGTTCTCAGGAATATCCCATAAAGAGTATTATTGACGAATCCCGCGACGGGTATCTCATTGCATGGGAAGGCCCGTACGAACCAACCTGGGTAAGTTCTATGTGATGAGCTCATGCATGCACCAATTGTGGCCGTTCTGTTTTTCTAATTTCGATTTGATTTTATTTTTAATCGATGTAATGTGTTTATTTTTATTTTTATTCTTTACCTATTTATGTGCCAGTGTTTGATCACATTGTTTTTCATTCATGATTGAAGTACATGTATATTGGCTAGTCAAGTTTGTACCGTGGCGATTGTCAACTAAAGCTAAGCTCCATTCTCTAGGAACCCAAGCATTTTGCAAACGACGTTGCAATTCAGATCTGGGAGAATAAGAAGAAGAGGACAGATAGTGTTGCCAATAAACGTGGTGGCTCTGACCAACACTCCTCTTTAGAGTCTTCTTACGCAACCTCTGTTGCTGGTCCACCTTCCACGGTACCAGAAACTCAACAGACAGGCATTAGTCAAAATTCTTTGCTTTCAACTGCGGCTGCGGGCAGTCAATTTTCTTCAAATCCTTCTCAATATTCTGCAGCAAGTGGTAGTTTGTACTATCCAGACACCTCTCAGGCCACCCAGTCGAGCAGTGGTGCCTCAACCCAAAGCCAGCACCAAAACTTGACCAGAGGTGCGGTTCAACTTTGTTCAACGCAGTCGAGTCGCAATCACGCCTTATCGACTCAAATTGAACCAAGCCCTGCTTCAGGATCACTGCAATCTTCAAGTCATTGCTCCCTTCAATTCATTCGACCCAATACCCGCAGTGAGCTATTGAACCGACTTCGACGGCCCGCACGTCACAATAAACTACCAGCTTCGCACAATAGTTCATCTCCAAGCTCGTCTACAAAACCTTTAGAAACTAGCGCTACCTCGAAAAGCTCCTCGGGCATATTTCGATTTCAAGGCACACACGCCTACCCGACAAGCCGCGAAGGGGATTACTCTCTAGGGTACACAAATTTCTGTTCAAACAACATTGGAACTGCGATTGAGATAGCAGAGACTCCACCAGCGCGCCTCTCGCTGTATCATAGCCAAAGCACTAGCCAATCTCACCCATCGCTTAGCCCTTCCACTTTATCTCGCGTCTCAACTCAACATTCTCCCTCGCACGCCCCTTTATTCAACGATAGTTTTGGTAACATCTCTCCGAGTACCCTCCTAGTTATGGTCTATCGCTAATAAAATACCTTCAGTATATAAAACGCCTATTCGCCAGATAGCACTTCCTTTAAACAATACCGTGGAAACTATCCCCGAAAGTCTACAGCAGGATATTTCCACTCAATCCCAGAAACCCGCGATCGGGCAAAACCCTTGTGCCCACTCTAGAAATTCTAGTAGCATATCCGTATCCATGTCAACACAGCTGTCCTGTAGCAGCGAAGCATCGCAACCTGCAAATATTCCACAAAGTTCCATCATCAACATGGATGAATCATCGCCTGCTGGCGGGACACAGAACCTGCCCATGACTATGGAGGAAGCGCGACGTAATAATCCAGGGACGAACTTTCGTGAGAAAATGAGATTTATTCGTGCCCATGAGCGGTCTCTCGTCGGAGAATCACAGAGCGTTAGTGCAAGCGTAACACCATCGTCTGCTGGAGACATTGAACCATCACTTCCAGCTCCTACCAGAGATGCGGTATCTCCCCTTAATATCCGAGTGGACCAGGAGCCTCATACTCATCCACCACACGTCATGACAACGGCCGAAGCGCCCCCCGCATTTATTGCACCCCAGGCTCTGCATTACAATGCGGAACATCCAATTACTGTCGCGGAATTGCTCGCAGAGTCGCAGCCAAGCCTTGCTGGTGAGGCAGAGCTTCCGGAAGCTTCAGCAGATATAATACCCGAGCCAGTAGCAGGATTCGAGCCAACCGCAGCCTCAATTGAAGAGGTGCCGGAACCGCAACCTGTTGGCATCAATCTGGGACCCATGGAATTCGCTGTTCCTCTCTCCATGGACTCTAGAGTAAAGGACGACTATGATGTCACGCTTTCCGCAGAGAGCAAAACGATTGGGAAATTTTTGGCGGAATCTTCGTCGCTAGGAACCGATATGAGCAGCTCTACTCAGGAGGTTAGTAGCCGCTTTAGCCAACCAAAGTAAACTTCAAAATTTCTCACACAGATATAGTATGATACCCAAATCTCGAGAATGCGGAAGTTGGTCAAGAAGCTGAATAATATAACAACACATCCTGACCTCAATGACCAACCCGCGGCGCCTGGTGCGAATCCAGCCAAGGAGGCGGCGTGGGCGGAATATTCGAGTACAAAATTTCAATTTCTAGGTTTCCTAATTGACGCAGCCGTAAATGATGATTTACATATTATCATCGTAGCAAGAAGCGATAAAGTTGTCAAGCTTGTGGAAAATTATTTGATGGGCAAAGAATTTATCAACACTCATCCGGCGACAGATAGGTCGGCTGATCTTGAATTATCCCTCTGCAAAGGGCAGCTCAGCTTTGCGATTCGGTCAGCGACCGATGACCGAGTACTTCAACCATACAAACCCCCGGCTGCGATTATTGCTCTCGATAATTCTTTCGACGCGGAGAACCCTGTCATTCGCCAAATACGCACAGAAGCGTCTCAGAATGGGCAACTTTTACCAGTTATTCGCCTGCTTGTCTCCAACACTGCAGAGCATGTCGAACGATGTTTGCCGGACACATCAAATATCAATAGGCTTCGCCTTCTTGTCAAGTATACGCGAGACTTCAGTAGTACCGCTGGAGAGCTTCAAGACGATGCGCTAGGAGTACAAGAAAACGCAGAGGAGGTTGTCCTTTACTTGAAAATGGACCCTGCTACACGTGTGTGGCCGCTTACAGCGGTTGAATTAATACCGATCGAGACACCGGACGTGTCTCCTGCTACTCTGGAAGTAGAGGAGCTTCGATCTATGTCATCTTCACGACAGAAGCGGTTGTTGGTAAGCGGAAAAATTGCTGACATCTAAAGTTCATGACGCTAATCGATATGTAGGAGAACGATGAGGATGAGGCTAGTAATCAGACAAAAAGGCAGCGAATGAGCCCTTTCCAAGATATCACACACATTAGCGACTCAATGAAGGGTCAAACACAGTCGCAGGACGAAGGCGATTCTCGGCTTAGCGAACGAAGTTTAGTCCAAGCGAAAAACGCCATGGAATTCGAAGTCAACCAGCTTCAGACTGCTTTGGAAAATATGCAAACGAATCTTCAAACCACGGAGAAGAGTTTCTCTCAACTACAACATCGATACGAAAGCCGCTTGAACAATTACCACAAATTACGCAAAGAACTAGAGCAAGCCCTCGAAGTTTCCAAGACGTCCTCCGAGCGCCTCGAACGGCAGAAGATTGAGATAGCCAAACTCAAAGACGAGAAAGCCACCTTAGTCAAAGATCTTGATGAAGCTAGAACTACCATCAAGGAGGGGGGAGGCACAGACGCGGAGTTAGAGAAAGCCCGAGAGGAAATACGCCGCCTGACCAAGGAAAATGCCAGCCTCCAACGCACAGTCCAGCAAGAGCGCTCGCAGACAGAATATACAAGGCAACAATACCAAAACGCCTCCACTGCTGCCGCACAATCAGCCATGGAACTCCGCCAACTCGAGGAGGAGCTGGCCGAGCTAAAAGCCAAGGCCGCCAGCGACCTGACGAAGTTGAAACAGCTGCGTCTGCAGAGCGACGAGCAAACGCATCTGGCACGGATTAAGGAACTCGAAATAACGTTGGCGCAACGGGATGAAATGCTGAACCGCAAGGAGGAGGAGCTGCGGGAGATGAAGAAGAATCGGCCGTCGACCCGTGCGACGAGTCTGCAGCCGCGTAGCCCGAAGTGGGGGGCTAGTCGGCCCGCGAGCCCAGGGGCGAATAATGTTGGTGGCGGTAACATGCGGGGTAGTGCGTTGAGATACCCGTGCTAAATTGAATGAGATGAGATGATATCTGTGCGTGCCTATATACAATGTTCTGTCGTTATGGTTATGGTCGGTGGATGGCTAGGGTTAGCTCCTTATGTTTTGTGTACAGTTGCATCAAAGGCCGAACACATTGATTCCATCAGGCGCGGTCAGACGGAAGGTAGAGAGAAGTGCTGGAGATGAGACAGGCATTGCTTCGTTCCTTTTTCCTTTTCCTGTTTATTGTTGTCCTGCACTCTCTCTTGTTTCTTAATGCCCATACTCCTTGAATAACTATTGACAGATTTCATATCCCGATGCAGGCGCCAAGGATGGGCGGTTTGGTTTATAGATATGTATGTCTTTTGATACTTTGTTTGCTTTAGTGTTGTCATCCACTCTACCCTCATGTTATGTATGTACATGTACTTATTGTTCGGGCTTTATTGTTAAGTATGGTAAACAATCATTCAGCTCCATCCAGGGTGATGTTAAGCCAGAAATCTTTTCTTTCTTTCTTTGTTCTCATTTCCTATGTGAATATGGATAGTCTGTTTTCTGGAGGGATACATTTGTTATTTTTTGCAGGAGCTTGCCGCTAAACTTACCTCTTTAATTTTAAAAATAGGCTTCCCCGCTTAACTGCACCTGGCCGTTAAATCAAGGTTCACCCTTGCCGCCTTGCCTGGGGCTTAGGAAACTTTAATTCCACATCCCCACACCAGTCAAAAACCCCCCACAACGGCGCCAACTCCAAGCTATCCAAACTACGAACAGCTACATGGTTTCCATCCACACAGAAGTAACGACATCATATATCTTACCTTCTTTAAAAAGAAAATCCATAATACTAAGAACAGAGCTACAACCAAGTCTACTTATAACCTCAAATCCTAGCCCCCGTGTTGCGCCATCGTATCAGAAGCTCACAAACGGGTCCGAATCCAACCGGCATGGCAGTCTCTCCAGTTATCTCCACTCCAGATCTCTCTACCCCGCCCCCCACGTCTCCCACCTACAAGCTTGAAGTAACTGCGTACCCCGAGGCCAAAGACGCACTCTCCAACGGCTTATTGCGTCTGCGAACGGATCATGTCAGCGGAGCGAAAGACCTCGCTACGAGGGCTATATTTTCACTCGTGCGCATTGCTGAAATTATCGGGGAGAGGCTTATTGAAGAGATAAAGCAGGATGAGGCAGAAGCGCGCGGCGGTAAATTGCGCGGTTCACCTCATTCGGCGGTGGAGACGTGGTGGGAGTCGTGTCGGAAGGCTGGGTGGATTCTTGCTAAATATGGCCGGCCGAGCATGAATGCGGCGATTACCTGTGCAATCGTCAAGGCGCTGGATAGAGAGAGGCTAGGGCTTGCGGAGCTGGACGAAGACGTAGTCTGCGATCGATATGGAATATGTGGGGTGATGAGGAAAGCGTCCCGGGCGGCTGGTGGCGAGGGAGAGCCTGTGGAAGATGAAGAAAGGTGTATTAGGATCGCGGTTGAGAGGATGCATGCTTACCTGATGGAAAGATATCACAATGCCACAAGGACGATGATTGGGGCGGGGTTACGTCAGTTTTTATATGAGAAGGGAACTATCGAGGGTGGGAGACGGGTGGTGAAAATATTGACCCTAAGTTCCAGTGCAACGGTTATGAATGCATTGGCCACGGTGTTGGAGACGGAAAGCAAAGTGGGCGGGGATGGCGGGTTGAAAATTCAGTTGAAGGTCATGGAGTCGCGACCGCTCTGCGAAGGTGTAGACTTCGCCAAAGACCTCGTCCATGGCGCAGAAGCCGTCGGGGCCACTGATCGGCTGCGTATAGAGATTGCGTCAGATGCCAGCGTTGCGATTCTAGCGAAGGGGGTTGATGTCGTTCTACTGGGAGCTGATCGAATATCTGATAGCGGGGATGTGAGTAACAAGACTGGTAGTTTCCCTGCTGTGCTTTGTGCGAAAGCGGTGTCGGATAACGTGGCTATCGTCGTAGTGTCCGATCTCGATAAAATATCCAAGCCAGGGGCAATGGAGGCGTATAGAGAGGAAGAGAACGACCCTAGAGAGTTGGAACGAGGATGGGACCGCCATCACACTCACGGAAGCATCAGGTCGAATCTGTGGCGCACCACGGTGGAGACTCGAAACGTGTACTTCGAGTGGGTCCCTGCCAGATATATCGATCATTATATCTGTGAGACGGGTATCCTTGATCTCAACGGCATTAGGGAACAATCTGAAAAGGTGTTCCATGCGGAGAGACAATTGTTCGGCTGTTTCCCCTGATGTTTGACAAGGGTGGTGGTGATCTGTGCGTGCGCAAAAGCTAGCAAGCAGCCCACGGGCCACCAGGACATGGGTGGTTTAGTTTTTTTGCCCGCTCTGGTCGGCCATATCGACAAAGCACGAGCAATGATTGGCAGCTGATCTGTGCAGCGCATTGATGCAAGAGGCCCAACCGTCCTTTGTCGTTCTATTTTGGGATAAAATGAGGCTATCCCAAATCTTTTCCAAAACTGATATCAGATTTCCGTTTTGGGATGGGTTGTGGAGAGCCTCAGCCCTACCGATCGGCGCTAGGCCCAAAACAGCAATGAGTAAACACGCAACAACACATCAACATCCCTGCTCGGACAATATCACCGAGGACAACAACAAGAACAACAACAACAACAGCGCTTGCAACAATCACAGCTCTCTCCAACGCGCAACATACCAATTATTTTACTTATCCCTGCGATAGCTTGTCTAATGGAGTAGCATAACCATCCGGTATTAGCTGCAAATGACTGTACGACTGCCTCTGATTTAACGGCCTCCCATTTCGCTCATTCTCAACCCCCTGTCGCTCGTTACTAGGCAATTGTGCCGCCATTGTTTGTCGTACTGTTTACCCAGCGGGCTGGTTGCATCTGAAAGCGCACCTCTTCTACCAGCTCCCAATGTTATGATATCTCCAATCCTCCACATTCGCACCCATCCTATTACCACCCATACCACGTCAATTCTTCGCAGCAATGGCTCCGGCAGCACCAGGTCTTCCTACCCGATTCCCCTGCTGGTGTCAGGCTGTATACTCATGGGGTGGAGAGACAAAACGAGACTTAGGGTTTGTGGAAGGAGACCTTATTGAATGCTTGAATGCTGGTGATGGATCATGGTGGACTGGCCGCCTACGTCGAGACAAACGCATGGTTGGCGTGTTTCCCTCGAACTTTGTCAAGGTTCTTGGGGACGACTTTGTCCCAGGGAGCCGGTCGGTTAGCCCAATGCCCGGTGGACCTGCAGGCTCGACGATGGATTTACGCCGGCTATCAGCCTCCAATGCTTCAGCATCGCCCAGGAAACAAAAGACTTTCAGAAAGCCTTTTCAGGGGTACAAAGAGGTCGTAGGGCCGTCCGAAGCTTTGAGGCAGAGGCAGAATGATGATATGAAGAACAATAACATCATCAATAATAATAATCAGAAGCATATTAACAATACTGGGCAAACCATTTCGCCTTCGGCGAATCCGTCGAGAGCGAGTACAGGCTCAGCAGGGACGCCTCCAGCGTCGAGCAAACATCGTGGATCTCTTTCACGCCAATCTCCTCGCCGTTCTCCACACTCTGTTTCCCCTGCTCCAGCTCAACATCGATTGTCCATTTCTCGAGCCATATCTCCCTTACCCGGTCAGCATGCAGGGTCGATTCCTCGGGCAATATCTCCTGCACCTATTCAACATCGTGGTTCTTTCTCTCACCATCCTCCCCGTGCCGCTTCCCCCCTTCCGGTACGACATCATCATTCCTCCTCCAACCCTACGCCTCATACCGCTTCTGCAGCACCAATGCAACATCGTGGCTCTTTCTCTCATCATCACCGTCCTATTTCTCCAGCACCAGCACATTACCACGAATCTGTACCACGTGCCTTATCTCCTTTACCGATGCAACATAATCACTCCATCTCTAACCCTCATCCTCGTGCTCTTTCTCCTGGGCCAATCCAACATCATGAGTCCATATCTCGTGCCGTGTCCCCGTCACCAATACAACATCACTCATTCTCTAATCCCTATCCCCGCGCACTTTCTCCTGGGCCAATCCAACATCATGAGTCCATATCTCGTGCCGTGTCTCCGTCACCAATACATCATCACTCCTTCTCTAACCCTCATCCTCGCGCGCTTTCCCCTGGGCCAATGCAACACCATCATTCTTTCTCTCATTCGCATCCTCGTGCCCTTTCTCCCGGGCCACCCCGAGATACCGAATCTCCTCCACCGCCACCGCCCCCTCACCGAATTTCCGTCAAAAACCAACCGCAAAGGCATAGCCAATCACCTATTCCTACACCCTATGATATGAATCATGTGTACCCTACCATAGCCCGGACTCCCTCTCCACATCCGCACTCTCCTGCCATTTACGGTCACACGCCATCTCCTCTAAGAGATGCTATGGAGGACGTCATGTCTTCTTTACAAGATATGGGTCTAAATCATGACGGTCCGTCAGAACACCCGCGTCAGTCTCCTTCACCCTTACATCCGTGGTCCCCAGAAGCGTTTGATAAGCTTCATGAGAACGGCGTGCCTGATCCAATTCATCGCCCTATGACTTCCTTGGGGCTAGGTAGTGGCGATGACCAGCAGCAGGAGAACAGTCAGCATAATTTTGCGCACCAATACAATGGTGGGCCTCCGCAACTCAATAATTATGTGCAGAGGATGGAGAGCAGACTCCGCAAATTACATGCGCAAAGTAGAAAGTCCTCAGATGAGCTTCATATGCCCCCTAGCAATAAAGACCTCCCGCCCATACCTCCCCCGAAAGGACCTTCCCACTCCAGGCCACAGTCTTCTTCAAATCAAGATAACCAGGGACCACGATTAAGAACGCGAAGATCTGCATACGAACTGGGCAAAGATGTTCTTGGACGGACATTTACGACAAAATCTAGTGCAACAACTTCTTCCAGCGGTGTCCAAAGCAACGCAACTAGCAGTACCTCCAGCACAGGACGTACAAACCAAAGTGTAATGAGTGGCCCATCGGCTTCAGGGTTTAGCGCAACTAGTGCCGCCAGCTACGCACGGCATACCAATAGACCAAATACTGCCATGGATAATCTTCGCCCCTCCGGGCTAATTGGTTCTGATAAATCTTCTGACAGCGGACTGCGGCCTCAAACACCGTTGACCGGAATTTCTTACCACTCCAGCCATGATTCCTCTAGGCAAGGAGCAACTTCTGCTGTCGGATGGAATGAATACAATAAAGATGCTCCAAGCATGTATGGCGGTCTCACCACACCCAAGTCAAAGAAAACAGGCTTTTTCAAGAAAATCATTGAGTCTGCTAAAACAGGAGCTGCGACTGCGAGGAGCAATATTGCTGCAGGCCCTGGTGGAGCCGTATCACCGACTAAGAGCCGCATGGCTGTGGGAATATCCTCTTATGCATCACCTCACTCGGCGAAAAGTGTGGCAAGAGACACAGGACTAGGTGCATCCGTGGACTGGGTTCAGGTGCGGCGGGACGTCAACAGGTGTACTACGCCAAGCCATCATGAACTAATCGAGAGAGCGGAGAGATGCCAAATGCTCGATTGTCCAGTAATATACGCGGTGGAGGAACTGTATGAAAGTGCAGAGGGAGATGAGGGAATAGATGGCCTACCAATTGCAGAGCCTACCAATTGGGCTGCTGTGAACCTACAGCTAGTGGACAAGAGTGTTCGATTCATAAGTAGTCTACCTGCAATGATAAACCCAGTCGGCTTATCCCAAGGGTACATATGTCGCCCGCATCGCAGTGATGGACAGCGATTACGTGCCATATTTACTTGGGTAGCCGAAAGGATTGCATGGGATGATGATATTGATGGTGACGTTGATTTAAAGAGGGTGCTCTATATGAAAAGAGGGTCCCCAAAAGAAGTTGCTTATTTAGTACAGGAAATGTGTTCCGCCGTTGGCCTGCATGCTGAGGTAGTTCATGGCTACCTGAAAACACCAGGAGAGCAACTGGATCTTGATCGCCTCTCCCATCCAAATCATTGGTGGAATGCGGTATTGATAGATGGCGAATGGCGGATCATGGATTGCTCCTTGGCAAGCCCGACCCACCCTCGAAGAAGCTTGTATTCGAGTTTCAATTCTCAGGCTGCTGAAAGCTGGTATTTCCTGGCCCGTCCTATGGAAATTTGCTACTCTCACGTTCCCATTAACCCCGAACAACAGCATATCTGCCCGCCCGTATCTCCCGATGTTCTTCTTGCGTTACCCTGTGCTTGTCCTCCGTTCTTTAAGAACAGCCTGCGGTTCCCTAATTATGACACGAGCCTTATTCGGATCAATGGGCTTGAAGCCGTCCAACTTCGTGTTCACGTACCCCCTGATGTAGAATGTGTTGCCGAAGTTGAAGCCCTTGCATTTGACCGTGATATGGATGGTGACTTCTTTGAAAATGGCGACATTGCCAAGAAACGTGCATTTGCACAGCCGGACTGGATTGGTGGGCAAAAACGCTTTACCATAAAAGCAGTCTTACCTGGAGATGAGGGGCAGGGAGTTTTAAAAGTATATGTTGGGAAGAAGGGATTGATGCATTCTATCAAAGATATTCCTCACCCTCTGGCATTTGCACTCCCGATCACCCACACAGGAGATAACCCCACCTACGACTTCATCCTCCGCCATCCGACGCCTCACGCCCAACGTCACGACCTTTACGTTATTCAACCACAATGCGCCAAGCTTGCAGTAAACAACACCTTCGTCTTCGCAGTCCGCCAACATCCATCGTCACTTCCATCCAGCTCCCCGAACCCCAACGATGGCAACGGTCGCATCTCCCCGAACCCTTACGTCCGCCCTGCCAGCGCGCTCAGCATGGGATCTTCCGTTGCCGCAAGCTCAAACGCGTCCACAGGCTCCTCATATATCAATCAAACCTTCTCCGCCTCTAGCTCTAATGTCTCGTCGAATGGCAAACTGTCGCAGCACCCCCTCAAGCCTGCGAAGCTAGCTATACAAGCACCTTCAGGGAGAATATTAAGACTGACACGCAAATCTGAGCATGTCCTCACTACTAGCAGTTGTGGAGGGGATCTAACAGGAGATGGCCCACCCGACGGCAGCGTGTGGGAGACGGTGATTAAGGTTGGTGAGAAAGGTGTTTGGAGAGGCTTGGTACTTGCTGATCGCAGTGCAAGATGGTGTGTCTTTGGGGAGTGGGAGTGTTTCTGATACCCTCTTTTTTTCGCTTCATTTCTTCTTTTCCTGGGTTGCGAGACATGGTAATAGAAGTCTAAGCGCTTTTTCTCTCTTCGATTTCCTTCTCTGTTCACTAGCGAGATTTGTTTGGAGTCCTCCGTCCAGCGAATTTATTTCTGGTCCTCTTCTCGATATGTTACGATTTTGGGGTGATTCTCGATATCTTTTCATTTTCACTGGCTAGCCTTTCTTGGCCCCTTTTTTTCATCTCTTTCCCTTTTCTGTTTGGAACATTGTCGTTTACTATGATGTTAGTCTTCAACATTTCCCCTTAGCTAATTTCAGAGAGTCATTTCTCGCTTTCCTTTAATTTTCTAACTGATTTCATGTCTTCCTGATGATTTTACTAACTTAATCGGTCTTGTTTACCTCCTTACATCGGCCAATTCGGCAATGAAACGAAAGGAGGGCAATTGATACAACAATTCTTTTTGGCACCCCCTTTACGTCGTCGTATTCGTTTTCCTTCAGGGGGCACGTCGCATACTTCGTTTTTTACCTTGCAAGTGTGCTACTTCTCCGTTTCTGCGACATTTCGAAGCGTTTTCGTAGTATCAATTAAAACTTCGAACTCTAATGCATGCTTCGCTATGCTGGCTCAAACCTGTTAAAAGATTAATCTATTGGCCTTGGTATTATGCTGGCTATACCCCATGCTTTGAACCCATACTAAGACTTCATTGGCATCCACAGTTGTCCAAAATATTCATTTTATCCATTGTACCATAGCGAAATTTAGGTTACTGTATATTCTAGCAGAGATGGCTATCGAGCTCCCTTTATATGGATATTTTCCTTGCCTCCCCTCCCCTGGCTCAGATCCCAGCACCACAGAACGCCCGCCGCAACAATGGCGCAACCTGCTTCCTACTCTTCGACACATCAGTCTGCCGCCAAATACGCATATAGCGACCGGTATCATCACCCGCATCCAAAGAAGCAAAATTCACAGTCCAAATTCCGTCTTCTAGTCCCAGCTCTCCAATCGCAGCTGCCTCGAAACGCTTCAGGCCATCGAGACAGTCGCGATTCAAATTATAGAGCAGCAATTCACGGCGAAATTCACTCTCTGGTTCTGGGCTTCTAAACGCTGTCATGACAGCTACGAGGTCGAGGTGCTTCTCTGCTGCGAAGGAGGAGAGGTATTTAGATAGTGGCGCGGTAGAGGATGTATCGTCCTTTGGGGTGGTAGCAATTGTTTCATATTCCCGAGCACATTTTTCCATGAGCCAGGAGAGGGGCTTTACTATGCAGCAGACGCCCAATTTCACCGTCTTATTATTTTTTATGGCTGATGAACCTGTGCTTGCAGCAATAGTCTCAGTCCACTCCTTATAATCCCTCCCCAGCACCTCTAAAACCGTTAGGTTTTCAACGCTATTCTCCTTCGCGAGAGCGATTGCATCGTAAAAGGCCTGTCTATCCCAACCTGTGCCACTAACAGCAGATTGAGGATTACTCCGCAAATGTGCGTCGATGCCCGCTTGTATCTTAGCTTCCAGGAAGGTAACGGCAGCTGTATCGACGGTGGATACTCTGCCTTTTGCCGTCATGTTGGCTGTGTCGATTAGGATCGCTGCCATAGCTAGTTTTGCTGCTTGTGCTTCGTAGATTACAGCCTGTTCCTGGGCTGTCTCTGGGTCCAAGCCGGGGTGGGGGTGTGAGGACAAGGGAACAAGGTCCACCCAAAGACCTTGCGCTCGCAGCTCGCGAACGACAAGAGACATACAACTTCCTACACCTGTTTGTATGCAGCAGGGATCATGTAGATGTGACTCAGATTCCCTTGAAACGAAACATTCATCATCGTGATGATCTATGCAGCCGACGACGGAAAGTTTGAGCTCCGGCACGGCGTCTGAAAGACCGTCAATGCCACGTTTCCCCCCATTGGATGGGAGTTTGGGCAGCGCATTCCAATCCACCAACATAACATTTAGGTTTTTCAGCTCCTCTGTAACATTGTTGATGTTCCCCGGCGCAGCTTCGTTGTAGTGTCTGTCACCAGGCGCCTGAGCTTCACTTTTTTCTCCACTGGCACCGGTTGGATTTCCGCCCAAAGACAATAATAGCTGCTCCTTCAAATCTGCAACTGTCAACACGCTATTTTCTAGCATACTGTTGTCAGCTTCTTCCTCCCCTCCAACTTCACTTTCACTTCCATCCCACCCCACCGCTAACCTCAACGCCGTCACAAACTCTGGTCTCAACCTTGCCAGCTCTTTCCCAGCATGGACATCTGGCAAATCGATTAGAGGTATATATTGACGAAGAATCTTTTCTCCCCCTTCCCTTCTTGGCGACGAGGAAACAGTCACGGGGCTATAAGAAATCACTCTCGTGGCAAAGTATGAATATACGATTGCAGAAAGTATGGAGTCTAGGTCCGCAGATGGATTTCCAAGGACGTATATTTGAGACTTGGCCGGGGTTATGGGTAGTGAAGAAGAGGATGTATTTTGAGGGAGCTGCTGAGAATGGGCAAAATGGGAAGAGCTGTGTGCTTGTTTGAGGAAGCGGAGTAAATCTAGCCGTCGAGTGAGGGTGGCTGGTTTGCCCATGATGAAAAAAATTGTGATGGCGATGATGCGGGCAATTGGAATAGAAATGAGGCCTGAGTATATATATAATTAAATAGGCTTTGGTGAATTATCTATTTTTCGACTCGGCATGGCTGTTCTATGTAGCTGATATTGATGAATCCGTGGAATATTGACTGTGGTTGTATCTCAACATGACGTCGATGTTTATATATATTTATTTCTGCCAGTCACCTGATTTCAAGCCTCCTGAACTTATACACAGGTTATATAAAAAGAGTAACTAGACGTTCCCATACTTGGAAGAAAAATGACAACAACATAATTATATTATCATTATTATATTATGAAAGATTTAAAATA